>JAECUM010093140.1:0-38949 GCA_016617855.1 Megalonaias nervosa
AGATTATTGCTTGCAACTTCAAGAAATTCTCGTAAGAGATGTATTCATTGCTTGGATCTGTAAATAGAACGAGATATTTTCCTAAACTGAAAGTTCAATATATTTATGCTTGTCACGTGTGTGGTAGATAACATCCTATTTGGGAAACCAACTAATACTCTGTCAGACTGAAAATCTTTTTCAAGAGGGCAATATCCTGTTGATACCGATCACCACATCATATAGTACGGATTAGTTAATGCATCAAAATTACCATATTTTTGTTTGTTTGCTGTTTTGCTGCTGTTGTTGTTGTTCCTTTAAATAGCACTTTTAACACCTTATCGAATGTGTTATGTCGTAGAAATGCAACCTAAGTGCTTTTCACAAAGACACGGAAAGAGATGGGGTATCGAACCCATGACCCTTGAATTACGATATTGTACGAACAATTAATTGACTTAATTTTCTTTTCATTGAGGCAGGAACCACCCGTTCCAGCTAAATGACATATGTCCAAATCATTGCAGGAGGGAACTGTTTAGCAGTTATTTTGGTAATTGTTTTCTTCGAATATGTATCTGTTTTCACACTGAATGTGGCATCTCTGGAAATAAGAATCAAAGTAAAAAGGAACCACACTGATGAGCCAATACCAACTAGAGGCAAGCTTGACTTTATAGCATTAACACGTGAAAGCACTCGCTGGTTGATTGCACAACCAAACAAAAAACAATCAGTGATTGTTTCCAAAACGAAGAAGTGGAAGTCACATCCCGATTGCATTTCCCGTTGATTTTATTAAACCAACATTGATTAGGCCAGGAAAATAAGTGGACTGATATTCAACAAGGATGCACTTGTCCGTGTAACAGTAACAGTAACGATCGTTTCAGAGATTATTCAATGGTCTAATCGGTACGGTTTTATATGAAAAGATTGCTAGAACGCACAATCGCAAATTAAAAAATAGTATTTTCTATGATTTTATGACGGTTGTACCTGTAACAAATTGTAATTGGTTAGAAGTAAGTGAAACCAGGGAACCATGATAGACCCTTAATTTTACCAACGTGAAAAATAATCTAAGCGGAAAAATGTTGCAAAATCAAATCACTAAGAGAACTGTGTTGAACAAAAATAAATTGCTAATTAGAGGTTTGCCGCAGTAACAACAGTTGCTCTGGGTGGGGCTAGAATCACGACCACGACAACCATCATACGTGTACCAAACATAATTATTGTTGGGGCTATATCTATAGTAGATTGTATCTTTGGTGGTGCTAGCAAAATAATTTATTACATTCGCGAATACGTGTTTATTCAGAACTTCTTGCGGTATCATAATATAGTCTCAAAACGATTAGTAAAGTGTATTCGGCAGCTATCGAGGATAACATAATTAGCATGGTCGAGTTCGAGATTATTTTGACGGAAATGAAAAATCATCGACACCTCCGAGAACATATTCGGAACCGTGGAGTAGTGGATTTATTGACAGTAAAGACTGAGTAATTTCCTTTAAAAACAAACAAGTTTATAAATATCAAAACAAGCATTGTATTTTTCACGTTACCATGAGTAGTAGTGAAATGGCTGTTTGTCCTTTACTGATATAGTTCGCTGGTCACTGACTTGTACTCCCCGTGATCATTCTCTTGCATTGGACGCCTATTGGTAGGTTTCATAGATTATAATCCTCTGGTTCATATGCAAATATGACGTTATGCGCACATAGTATAAGGCCTTGGCCTATTTCAGTAACCTCGGTCCAAACCTCCATGAGCTGCTACTGGCCGATACTGCCGTTTCAAATCATACAAACATAAACTTCATCTCTGTCTGTCTGTCTGTCTGTCTGTCTGTCTGTCTCTCTCTCTCTCTCTCTCTCACACACACACACACACACACACACACACACACACACATTAAGTATAACGAAGCAATATTTGTGTAGAAAGAAAACCTGTATATTTAGGTCACATTTTAACTTCATATACTATGCATACACTATATGAAAAGTATTTAGTGATCAATAAATAATGTTTAAACGTTTTGAGAATAATTCGGATTTGTATAGTTTTCCAAATTTTTTAATGTTTACTTCATCCCAGTGATTCGCATATAATTTTGGAGGATATAGACTTAAAGGACCTTCTAAAAAATTCAAATTCATAGACTTAACCAAGAGCAACAAGTGCAGTCTTTAAGATTAAAAGGCAAATTTACCCAAACGGAAGCATTTGATTGTTTAAAAAGTATGAAAAGTAGCTAAAGCCCGGGATCAGATGGTTTCACACCTGAATTTTTTAAGCATTTGGATTGACATTCAGAATTAATTGTTAGAGCAATTAATGAAGCATACGAAAATGGATTATTTTCAACTGATTTGAGACAAGGTATTATAACTTGCATACCCAAGGAGGATAAACCTAGGTAGTACCTGAGAAACTGGCGTCCAATTTCTCTACTTAATTTTGCATCCAAGACTAGCATTAGGATGTATTGCCAAAAGAATTAAGTCAACACTGAATGAAATAATCCGATGATCAAACTGATTTTGTGAAAGGAAGATACATTGGTGAACATACAAGGATTGTAAATTATATTATGCACATTACAGAAGAGTTACAAATTTCAGATGTATTATTAATTGATTATGAAAAAGCATTTGATTCTATTGCATGGAAATTTATTCATAATGTTCTAACTTTTCATTAATTTTGGACCAAGTCTAAGGCACTGGACTAAACAATTTTATTGCATTACCTCATCGGCTGTTTTACGAAATGGCTTTCTTTGAGAATTTTTCAAACTTTCCAGAGGCTGTCGACAGGGTCATCCAATATTCCCTTATCTCTTCTTATTATGTGCAGACATATTGTCTATACTATAAAAGAATAATAAAAATAAAAGGTATCAAGTTAAAGGAAACAGAATGTTTACTCTCACAGTTTATAAATGACACTACTTTAATTTTTGAGGGTTCTTCTGAATCCCTGGAATCTTCTATTGAAGTATTCAGCTTCTTTGCAAGTATTTCAGGACTGAAACTTAACATTGCCAAAACAAAAGCAGTTTGGAAAGGAAACAATAAATACAGTGCAGAAACATTTCAACAGTGGGTAACTGAATTTACATGATTTTGCATGTAGTTTTCGGTGGCTTTGGATAAAATGGTAAAAATGAAATTTGCAAATAAAAAAGAAATGATTAAAACTTGTTTAAACATTGGGAAAAGCTATCCTTAACATTAATTGATAAAATAACAGTTTTGAAAACCTTATTTATTCCAAAGCTTATTCATTTGTTCATCTAATTACGTAATCCTCCACAAACCTTTATCAGAGAATTAAATGAATTATTTTTCACCTTCATATGGAAATGAAAAGTGAACAAAGTTAAAAGAGAGGTTATGATTTAAACTTGTTCTAAAGGTGGCTTGGCGATGACAGATATTGATAAATTTATATTAGCTTTGAAAATAAAATGGATTCGTAGAGTTCTTCTACCTCACATAAATTGGTCAATTTATTTAAATATGAAATATACGAGATTAGATACCTGTTCCTACTAGGATATGAAAATGTGATGACCATATCCAAAAAGACAAAAAATGTTTTTCAGCGTGATTTTTTACTGGCTTGGAAGCTGTTACTAGAAAACAAATATACCCCGGACAGGAGAAGATGTTATGAAAACATGTTGATGGATGAACTCCCTTATAAAGATGAATAAGGCACCCATTTTCTATAAGAAATGGATTGAAAATAATATAATGTATATTGGTGATATGCTTACAGATCAGGGAACTAATATTGACTTTAATTGCTTTAAGGCTAGACATATACGAATTTCCTTGCCTTTCAAGGGATAGCTCAGTGAGTAAAGTCTATGAGTAAAAAGTTACAGATAGCTAAAACAACACTGGTCAGATCCCTTTTCATTTAGAAACTGTATTTTATAAGAAAAAAGGATGAAATGACTATTACAATTTACTTTTAAAAAAGGATGTTAAACAACTAGTGAAAATAAATGGAATGAAATTTTCAATCTGGATATTGATATATGGCCTGACATATATGGTAAAGTTTTTAAAATAACAAGAAAAATAAAATTACAATGGTTTCAATTTCGTGTTAATCATAGAATTTTACCAATGAATTCTTTTCTGTATAAATAAAATTGTTCAGTACTGATAAATTTACTTTTTGTAAAAATACCTTGGAAACAATACTGCATTTGTTTGGAGAATGTAATGTGATAATCAAGCTGTGGAATGATGTGTTCTATTGGATTCAAAATAAAGTGAATATAGATAATATGCCAAGCGCAAAACTGTTATATTGGGAGATACAAGTAGAAATGGAATATATGAACAACCTTTTTATTTTTGCTTTCTTTTAGCAAATACTACATCTATATATGTCAAATGAAATGAGATATGCCTAGATCAGATAGTTTGAAAGTTGTTTTTAAAGACCACTATAATCTGTAAAAATATATTGCAATCAAATCTGAAAGGAAAGAAGCATTTACATTGATTTGGCAACTGTAGTGACCATCATTCCACAGCAACTAAGAATGATGTGTTTAACTGAAATGCATGTTTAATAGCATCGTGTTATAGTGTACAGCATCACCTAGACGCTGTATATTTATAATTGTCAAAAAAGTGATTATGTACTATATGAATGTGTGTACGTGTGCTTGCATGTGTGTGTATTATTTTTTTTCCAACACTATATGTTTGTCCCTAGACTATGTTAGATGTAAGGTAGATGTTTGACCCAATGGTCAAACTATTACGGGGACAATAAAAAAACAACAACAAAAAACACAACTTTTATTTTGAATACCAACAATTGGTTTACCAACTGCGGACATTTTAAGAACAATGTCAAACATTAGTCTGTTGTTTACTTGGTTAAAGCGATTACATATAGACGTCTGTGCCCAGTGTGCAATAACGGTTTAAAATGTGTATATGTTTTAAGGCATCACATTTAGCAACATAAAAGTAACTTTCTATAAATTCTTACTAATGGAGAGGGAATTATTTTATGTATTGAACTGAATCTAATTGAAAACACTCTAGATACGTATCTATCTCAAACGGAGCCGCTCTTTAGAACCGAATTTCTAATAACGGCTCTAAAGAGTTTGCAGTTATTTACGACAAGTTCGTTTCTTCTATCATTATACTATTATTTTTTAATAACTGCTGAGATTAAAAGCATTACGTTTTCACAAACCTCGATGTTCTAAAATTTGAATCGTGCTAAGAAGAAAAAACATGTTACACGCTTAGGGTGTTTGTTGTTTAGTCCAAAGAAGTGCTCCCTACCTAGGTTATGGTTAGGGAATTTATCGAAACATTTGTGATTGATAATTCCAGTATTTGAGGAGGAGGCCATTAAACATTTTTATGTTCATATTGATGAAAGGATACTGTTGGCATTTATTTGTGTAAAAAAGAGATCACTGTAAACTCTGTATCTGCATCTTAGGACTTTCAGGCATTAAAGACCAAATAATTTAGAATGTTACATCATGGGGGCACCTCATTTGACTAGCCTAGGCAATTAGTTTTCTGAGTCAGTGAATCGTGATGATACATGTATGTTTTATTACGGAGACGCAAAGAAAAAAAGACGTAAAAGTAAGTAGAAGAGGTGTGCTCAGAGGATAACATAAAAATGAAACTAGAAACTGTAATGATTATAGTTCATGAGACTTATGTTTCGTTCTATCGGCTTTCGTGTACATTTTCGCACACATATTGAGACTCCCGTAGTTTTCATGCAGACAACAATTGGGAATGCGTTTCATAGCGACTGAATATACAGGCTTTTAATTCACTGATCTTTGTAAGTCAATATTTCAGATTTTCACTCGAAACTCAACTCTCGGAAATCACCGATGCAAGAGCTATTACAAATACAGGTGCAAACTTCCGAAACCCGAACTAGATTTCATAAAACTTTTAAAGGAAAGAGTGAAGTCTGCTCAAATCAAAGTTCCACTCTAGCAGATAATTTTCAAATTTACGCAGATATTTTAAAGAGGAAAAGTATCAAAAGATGACAATAATTGTCAAGTTATCATAAGTAACATTTCACAAATGTGATCTTTAATATTTATTCTAAGACTTGAATGTTGTATATATTAAATTCTTGAAAATTTCATTCAAACGAACATCATTACAGTTCAAGTCATTTATCATTCTCAGACTAAATTATTGCATGAATTCGAAATCGGAACAGGGTCACGAACTTATACGGTATTCTAAAATGGAATGTTATGTTGTGTATGGAACATACACGTACTTTTAAAAGTATTCAGTACTGTATACTTGATATGTATGCTTTCCTTACAGTTATGGTTGCAAACAGAAACGAAATACATTAGCAAATTCTACTTATAGAAAACAGTGACCTTGACCATAGAGCTACCGATAAAAAAAAATCACTGCATCTTATTTCTGGCAAATTACTTAAGCTTTAGTGAACAGATTTTATAAACTTCCATAACCTTCGAGAAAGAACCCTACCAATCTTAATGACACTGGCTTCAATATAAAAGTAACTGTTATTATAAACAGATTTTGCCACTGCAGATTGTTCCCGATGATAACTTAGTACCACACTGGTTATGGTATCTTGAAGAAATAGCCCGATTTATTTTGGTGTGGGGAGTGTCGATGTCAGTATAACTGTTAATACAATAAAATTATCTTATCAAATAAAGGTTTACTTAAGCCATTTTCAACAGAAGCTGGTATATGTGTCATAATATAATAGAGAGATTTGAGCAGTACTTTTTGGTTTAGGCAGAACCATACGTGTGAGGGCCAAACGGTATGTTGGCAGACTTTATGTGGTGTTTGCGGTACATTTGTTTTAATGAGCAATTAAATATAAAATCTGGTTCAAATCATTTGTAAACGAACAAATGATTTCTAAGCTTGTTCAAAAAAGAACTCCATGAACAAAATCAGTCATTTACTTTACACACTATTGTTGAGATGTACAAGCTACTACGTTGTGTTTTAGAATATGGTATATGCAGGTTATTATGCAAACATATCATTCAGTTTAAACCCAAACTATGTTGATTTGACTTTCCCTTAGGAGGAGCCAAGACAGAACAATTATAAAGCTGATAGTCTAAATCATTGAATCCCAACCCCCTGGTCGCGACCCAAATCAGGGTCGCTAGGACGTTCTGGAGGGTTGCGGAGGGTTGCCAGGATTTTCTTTGGCGGGTTGCAAAACTTATCTAAATGTCGAAACGTGGTTATGAGGCTCAGAAAAACACTTCCCCGGTTCGCGGCAGCAAAGAATGGGAACGACAAGTCTAAGTAGTAAAGAGGCAGCAATATTTGCGTTCAGATCTTCATAATTGCTGACTTCTGCGAAACTTTCTTTAGCCAAACCGCAATGAATCCATTAGACGACGTAGCGATAGTAAGAAAATCAAGTTTGGCCACCATGGCGGCAACGCCAGTGGTCATTGTCTTCGGAGCCCAATAGATATAGTACAAGAAGCGCTTTGATTTTATTTTAACTTCTAAATGTCTATAAGGCAATGTCTTCAACAGAACTAATGATGGCACAGCATTTAAGATGATCACCACGAGATCCATGACAGTCGCCAGATAGGAGATTAAGTACAAAATCCTGAAACCACCGCGTATTAAAGGAGAAGAGTTTGATTATACGCAATGTACTTCATTCCCGATCCTATAGGTCTGATAGAGAACGATAACGTGATACATATTTCGTAATTTGGGCATATCCCTTTCATTTAGAAAAATGCAATAACGGTACAGTAATTTAGATAGTGTGGCTTTGTACTCATTAATAAAACTAGTTATAATTTAATAGCAGATAATAATAATAATAATAATAATAATAATAATAATAATAATAATAATAATAATTATTATTATTATTATTATTATTATTATTGCCTTTATTTAATGAAATTATATAGAATGTTACAAACTTCAGGAACAGAGAATCTAGGTATACAAATTCAGTATAAAAAACGTACTCATTCTGATACAATAATCAACCAAGGAGGAAATGTCATGTGAGATGGGAATTACGTTTTCATTCAAGGATATTGTTGATATATACGACAAATTCATTCATCCTATTTGCAATTTTGAATCATCATGCACAGTTTCGTATCCTTGAAATGCTTCCATTTGAGCTTTATGTTCTTTTCTAATAGATCTTCAATTACAGTAATAACGTATATCATATGGTACAAAGCTATAGGCCTCCAACAGTTTCAGTTTAATAATTTGTTCATCAGATAGCATAAAATAATTTGTTACGATGGTGCGAAGAATAGAAATGATAAGTTACATGACCTGAAATTAGATCTATCTGTAGTCAGAGTCAATGTTCATGATTGCAAGAAAGTTACCAATACATGAAGTCGATTCCTAGTTACTCAAAACCGAATATATCTCAGAATGAAAACTAATTCATCTCAACAGTGTCCTAAGGAGAATATAATATGGGGACTCAGTGAAAGAGTCATTCCCTTTCACACCAGGAACTATCTGTATTCAGAAGGTCGTGTCCAGGCCGTATAAATAAGTATGGAAATTCATTTGGATTTCTCGACTCCCCTGTTCATATTTATGTTTAGTTCGTCTACCGTTATGCTACTTATAAGCATTAACTCTACTCCAATTATAATGTTATACTTGAGGTGTAAAGTCTAGTATGATACGGTGGGTTCAGGACATTGTTTCTATTTAAGAACGATGTTTTTGCTGCTTTTATAGTCAAATTATTTTCCAGAACCCTAAAGAGTCCCCAGAGTCCTTAAATAATTATGAGATTGCCATTTATAAATTTGTTCACTCCTAAATAAACCACGGGTAAACTTGTCTTTATTTGTTCACACTTATTACAGATACACAGAATTCGGTGAATGCTAAAGTTCATAATAATCTATCACTCTTCAGCTAATTACGACAAATTCATTTAAGGTACAATAAAATTTATTCATATTTAAATAATTTTCTGTTTACATAACATATAATTAACATATTTTATGTAACTGTATGTGAAGGTAGGGGAGAATTGATTCAAGAACTGATGGCGGGATAGGTGGATTGAGACATTGATCGATGAATGGGTAATTAGATTTACTTAACTTCCATTTATTTAAATAATGATTGTACCAGGGTTCTTGTGACTGAATCATTGTTTAATAATTCAGAAACCACTTCGAGAAAAAGGAATGCGCTTGCAGGCTGTCGACACGGAAGTCTGGTTTTACCTGCAGTTGGGGCCTGATAAGTCGCAGAGAGAAAATCGGAAGTAAACGGAAGTTAACATAATGCGATAAATAAGAATTGAAATTAACAGAACATAAACGTAGTATAATATATTAAAGCAAAGAAAAAAAAAAAGAAATACAAAACTGTTAAACAAAATCATTGGTAAGAAACACTTTATATAAGAAGTGAAGAAAAGCACACAATTTAAACTGAAGTGCAGTCCTTCCTAAGCAGCTACAATGGGATGGATAACATTTGACTAGATAAGCGAAATGGCTGCCGAAAGGAATAAAATGAACGGTAAAGAAATTCTGATCCGAACTGTATATTATAACCGTTTCCGTTTAAGCGACGAAGTGGGTGAGTGGGAGCTTGGGTAGGGGGATTGAGACGATATAAGAGGTTGCACTGTTTAATGCAAAATATCTTAGTAGCAAATAAATTAAACGTGATATTCTATGCAACATTGAAAATTTCAAGATTCAAATTAAAAGTCCTGGAAACTCTGCCTTATATTTGTGTGGCGGAAAAATGTTTTTAAGTTGTGAATGAATGAATTGATTTGTAAAGATTTGACACAAATGATGAATTAATACTGAATCTATGATTAATGACAGAGCTGATGAATGAGGAAAGGCTTCAATTGAATAAAAGAACGAATTGATGAATTAACCATTAAAGTAATTAACAGATGCAGCCCCCACCTCCAGCATTCCAACAAAACAAGTAATTTAGCAAACGCTATTAGTTGTTAAGTGAGAAAGCTTGCCAGTAGCTTCTCGTGGGTCGTGGTTCCTTCCGGGGTTTTCCCGGATTCTTCCTCCACCATTTATACTGGCCGCCATGTATAGCCTATCCTGTGCTGAAAAATGGCGTTAAACCCTACAATAACAACAACAACAAACGCTATTAAATGAAATTGGGTAGAAAACTGAAACAACAAGATGCTCTAGATACTGTTTTCCACATTGGAAGATCTGCACTTTGCAGATGACCTCGCATTGCTTTCCCATTCCCACCAGCAAATGCAAGATAAGACACAACGCCTCTGCACCTTTGCACACCAAGTAGGACTGAGAGTAAGCCAGAAGAAGACAGAGGATATGTATTTTAACACAGACTAATCAACACCAGTCAGGATAGATGATGTTGACTTATTCAGCACAAACAGCTTTACATACGTGGGCACCATAATCCGACACGATGGAGGCACCAAGAACGACATCCCGAGCAGAATAAGCATGGCCAGAAATGTATTCCGAAGTATGAACTGTATATGGAGATGAACACAATATAGTACTCACATCAAACTTAAGCTGTACCAAAGCTGTGACTATTATCGCTACTGTATGGCTCGTAGTGCTGGCATATGACAGGGTGTAATCATGCCAAGCTCTCGTCCTTCCACACTACTGTCCTTAGCAGATACTACATATCTTGTGCTCGAAGATACTTTCCATCCATGACCTGCTTGTGCGATGCCACTAAGAAAACATTGCCACTATTATCGTGAGAAGATGCTGGAGATGGATCGGGCATGGGATGATAAAGGAGGCAGAAGCAGTTTTAAGGACAGTTCTGCATTGGACACCCGAGGAACGACAGAAGCGTGTTAGGCCTAAGATAACATGGCGTCGCACTACTGAGATTGAGATGTAGACTTTTAACCATAGCTGGGGTACACTAGAGAAAATGGCCAGAAAAAAAAAATGAAAGACATAGAAGAGCTTCGTTGATACCCTACAAGCCAATGAGGCTTAATGGGTTATATACAATCCACTCACTTACTGAAATTACATTGTAATTTGTTCGTCTATGTCATCATAAATATTCAAAATTCGTCCCTTTTCCTGATTTGGATTAAACAATAAACAAACAAAGTATCATGCACTGCCAAACACCTGGTGTTTGGTTAATATATTGACAAGTTTAATATTTATCCTGTTCAAATCCTCCACCGATGTAATTCTTTTCTTTCCAATTCCTGAGTAATGGACGTTTACAATCAAGACTCCACGAGTTGATCCATACCAGTTATCCCATACACAATCATCATGTTATCTAAGTTAATCTTTGTGACTTCCTTCACCAATTTCAGAATTCTCTTTTTCTGATTTTCAGTTTGTCCTTCTTCCTCCAGCGCTAAACCTTTAACATTCAGCTTCCTCGAGTATTGTTCTGTTTGGTTTTAAGCTTTCAGATCACTCCTCAGTTGTCATTTCTTCTTTGTCTCTTGCAATTTTCCTCGCAATTAGTGGTTCTTAATTTCTAGTGAATCAACGCTATCCATAAATTCGCCAGTACTCTTTTTGACTACCCTATACTTTCAACTACCATCTCCTTTCTCAGATCATCATTCACATTCTCTAATAATTCCCCCGTAATAGTTTAAATAATTTTCAGAAGGTCAGCACTAGCGGATGTAAAATCTGCTTTAGAAATGCTCCCTCTTAGGCTTATATTCAATACATCAGGCTCTTCTCAGTGACTAATGCATATGTCGAATATCATTTGTCAACATAAATAAGTTTATTTGTGGGTTTTATTTGATAAGTCATATTCAACAAAGCATATTTGGTCATACGCTTGATAAATTATTTTCTACCCAAAGGAGGTTTTTGTGAACTGAAAGTGCTTTGCATGTCATTATATTCGGAAATAAGACATTTATTATTTAATAAAATATAAAAGTATCAATAAAAGCTGCTCTACAGTATGTGAAAAGTATTGCTTTTCACATATTAGAGCAAATTAATATCTGTTCAATTGTTTAGAAAGACCATGTTTCAAATCTTCCTAAGTTCTTTTTTCGGTCATTTAACTTCTTTTTCATCCAGTGTATCCTCATTGAAGTCGAGCTCTCCAAATAAAATGACGCTTTAATGTGATTTTTCTCTTTGGTCTTTCACTTTTCTCAATGACATTCAAGGTTATAAATGTTATTTACATTAATAGCTGTGCAAGATATATTTTGTATGTACGTCTGTCTGTCTGTCTCCATAGAAAATCGTAATTAGCTTGGAAATGTATGATAATTTAGAATGCCTATATTATCTCTGTCAATCGATCGACATGTTGCAAAGAGACACACACCTTCTTATAAACACACCACTGCCAAGACGTCTTTAGCAGCGGCAACCACTACCGCTAATACGGAAAGAGTAGACTGGAAAGTGGAAATAATGTGATACCGATGCAGTTGATATTGTCAAGTCCATTTGTTTCAAAACCTAATGGTCCTTTTCAGGGTCACCCAGTTCTCTTAGAGATGGAGCCACTATTCAGTCATTGCTAATTACGTATGTTTGTGTATGTGTATGTCTTCCACAAAAATCTAAAACTTAAACCTCTTGCCCCTATTTTATGATAGTATGTAATCATGCTTGTTGATACAGTTCGTAAACACACCTTACCCTTCGCATTTTTACAGACAGAAATTTTTTTTTCTTAACAACTACAAACACTCCATGAACGATACATATCTTCCTTTCTCCCCGTCTTGTTCAATATCGAACAGTCAATTTTACTTTATTTCTCTGTCATTCTATCCAAAGAAACATCACCACGGTAAAATTGAAAATGAAAATTAAACAATTAAACCTGAAAAAAAGTTTAAAAATAAAAATAAAAATGAAAACTTGAAAATGAAAATTGAACGCTGAATTTGATAAAAGAAACTTAAATAATGAAAATTTTGAAAACTAGATTTAAAATAAATAAATTAAAATGGAAAAGTAAATCTTGAAGGAGTACTGGAAACATTAGCAGGTTAGAGAACACAAAATGAGTAGTTAAAGTCATGTCGAGATGAAATCTTTCGTGTCAAAACGGCGGATCCTCACAAAAGTGTACATTTGTCAGATCACTAAATTGTCAGTCGACCCTTGGAAAAAGTGTATTAGATCGTCTAAGAAAAACGAGTGTAAGCTCCTGATCTCAACACGGGAACCATACTCAAGTATGAAAATGTTCCATTACACCAACCTCATTTTGAGAATCTACGCATCCGCAAACAGAAGGAATCTCTAAGGCGGAAGGCAAGAGAGACACGGGTAATGATATCTGTTTTTATGGCAAGAAAAGGGACATTTATTTAATCGGTGTCCCAGAAATATGAAAAAAGAGAACACGAAGCACTTTTAGAAGAAGAAGAAACTGGAGAAGAACCCATTCCAGCAGAGACATTCAAAACAGAACAATCAGAAGAAACAGCAGAAGAAACCATTCCGGGAAAGACAATTAAAGACGAAGAAAAGTGGACCTTTTGACGTGTTTTTGGAATTTTACTGTGATTCTTATTCATGCAAATATACGAACAGAAATGTCTCTTTGTCTTGGTTATTTTTTATTTTGAAATTGTATAAGATATTTTCCCCAATTTACTATGTTTTTAAGAGTATAAAAGTGAAGCTATAGGGGTACAACAAAGTTAGTTGGTGTTGGATGGTACGTAACTGGGTGTTGGATAGTATGCAAAGAGTCATGGATAGCAGATAACTGAGTGTTAGTAGATCACTCAGTTTTACAAGAGAAGTGAGTAATGGATATTCGATGTACTTTTAACATTACATTTCCCGTTTGATACGATCAAGTCCCACACATGTTAATCCAATGATCTTTCTTAACATTACACTTTCCATTTGACCTATACATTTTTAAACATGGAGACGTTATTCAGTAATAGTTTAGGAAGACAAGGTGAATTATTTGAACTGCAGGATAAACTAATGATCAAAAGCAAAATTACCAACGCTATACTTAATGATAGGTTAGCTCTTCTAAAATGACGTCCACCGAAAAGATCATTCGCAAGGCACTTGACTGGAAGGTCAAGGTAAATATAACAGTTGTAAAGTTGCATAGTTGTGCATCTAACATCAATTACAGTATCTCTAGCATCCTTTACTAAAACTTAAACCTAGTGCTTCTGGATACGGGTATTCTCAAGAAGAGGGATTAAGAGGTCACCATAGCCAAAAGGAAGTGTAACTCGCTATCATTGTTTCTCTATAGGTTATTATGTGATTGAGTGATTCAGGTTGCTAATTTCAAAATATTTGCCTTGGCATATCGTCAGAATACACAGTTGAGAAGGAAAACCTGATTATTTAGATTAATGGAGTAAACTGTTGACACTATTTCTATGTTATTTTAAGCTCTATTCTGACAGCTCCTCTATTGTAACGCTTAGCTATACACATTCAAACTTCATTTGCAAAACATAAGAACAGAATTAAACAGAATAGGAGCAAAAAAATAAAAACAGTATTACATATTCGGAAGCGATGCTGGAACCATTAGTGTTTGAAAAGTGAAAGTAACTCTAGAAAATATCAAAATCAGAACGTGAATGTGAACAAGAACTCAAAACAACAGCACGTCAAACAAATGAAGCAATAAAGAAGGCGAATCACAATGAACACTGTTCCAGAAATAATGTGAAAATTGTTGATATGCTCGAGACAAAAAATAAAAATCTAATTAACCAAATTACTCAGTTAGTGAAAAAACCATCTGAATAGATATATGTATTAATTATTCTTCAATAATAAACTTTGCCAAAAAATATTAACACTTTGTACATGTAAATTTGTCGCTATGTAGATAGTTTGTGGAGTGTACCACGTAGGAAGGACCCTGTAATGTCTATCACTAGACTGTTTTATCAGTGTATTGAAGAATTAGGTTTGCGTTATAACTCGTCTCAGACAGTGCTCTAAATCTACTGTTTCCGTTTTAATACTAACTTAAAATTGCAGCTGAAATTATGTTCAGTGCATGTGTGCGACAAACAAAAGGTTGAACGGTGTAGTGTTGACTTGTGGCATTGAAATGGAGACATTCAACCTAGAATATCTATTTAGAAATACATGTATAAATAATAAGAATGGCCGATTCTAATGTATACATAAGCACGGGGGTGTATAGGTATCATTTGGCGACAGCACCACTGGTGGTGGTCATTGTTGAATTCTGTATGATTAAGTTGTTTTTTAAATGAAGTTTGGTAAGTCAGACAGGGGTTGTTGTTTTCATTGCACAAATAAGGGGTGTCAATAGATTTGTCTGTTCCTTTGTAAAACTAGTATTGCTACATCATATTTGTTATGTACAAAGCTTGTTAGTGGACTTTTATGAATACTTTATTTTTTATTGAAATATATTTTATCTCGAAGTATGTGTATTATGTACGCTTTTCATTTTGCAGTTTCCTTATCATAACTTCTGTGCCAGTTTAAATAGTAGTGTGAAATAACACTATTAATGAATGGTTTAATAACAAAGTTGGATTGAACTCATTGAAATCATTTATTCAAAGTAAATCGTAAGTATCAACGAAGATCAAAATACTTCGAAATCCTGAACGAAAAGGTTAAAGCAGTGTTGGAGAGGTTTGATCATTTCCTTTACGAATTCAATAGACCATCACCAGCCAATCCTCGATTGATCATCTATTCCATGGGAATTCATGTGGGATATTACCTTAATGCCCAGCATCGAAAGCCCATTAACCCATGCGAGAACAATCCGAACAAGCAGCTAGTACATAAATAATCGATACCATGTGTGAATGTTGTTTGAACATCTTGAAAAGAGCGGTACCTTTGTTCCAACACCAGAAAGATCGCTTAGGTAAACTTCGAAAGGTTCATTGCCAATGGCCAAAAAGAAAATAATCATCAGTAAAAAGAAAAATATGTTAGTGCATTATATAGGAATTCTGCACATGATGGTAGAACCCTTATTCAAAGGAGTGGATGCTCCTTTGTTTGGAGGACTTATTGGACAAGTTTTAACCCGGACCGAGAAATAAGGAGGAAGAAGATAAAAAGGACCCCTTTCCTAGAAAGACGTCACACGTGTACTTTAGAAGCTCATGGAAGGACGAAAACTGATTTTAGTGCCCCCCAGAAGATGCATGGAATTCCATCGTTGGCAAGAACAACGGACCCATCATTTTCCTCCCAATCCCAATTTTACCGAGATGTCAACATTACAACACGAATAACAATCGTTAATAGGTCGAACAGATTTGTCAGAAACGGAAAATTAGCAACGGTACGAACAAGTTGTGCAACGTCCTCAATTCTTTCGCCAGAAAGATTTAGACGAAACAGTTAAACGACCCCGAAAGATTTCATAGCCATGATGAAAAGCCATTCACCACCATCACCACCCATTATGATCAAGCCAGGTGCGGCGACACGGATACCAGACGGAGATGACTCACGAGAAGCATTTCAAACTATTAAGATCGAAGCGTCTTTGTTGGCATCTTTTCCCACACCCCAACGAGAAGAACTGAAAGCTTGGGTTTAAAAGATGATATCGACTCCTTCTTCGACAGAAGTAAAAAGAAATAAGGGAAGCCTGAAGTGAAAAAGAAAACACGAAAAAAGTTATCCCTTGACTCCTACTTCTGTGGTACGTCGGACGCGTCAAGCATATTTCAAGCCCCCCGAAACCAAAAGTGTCATCAGTAAACAGTGGCTTACTTATGGGAGAGAGTCATGGTGTTATATCTATTGAAAAGCATTTGCTACAATCCATGTTGAGGGAGTTTAAAATTGTATTATGCTGCCAAAAACGACATGAAATGCGTACGTTTACGCCAGGTGCAACGGTGGTTACAAGAACAAGCAACGTACACGTTACACAAACCCATTCGACGAAAAGTTTCCAGAAGTTCAACCAAACTGGAGGGCGTTGATCAACAATGGCATGCCGATCTAGCCAATATCTCTCATTTGACCATGTCCAATCGCAGCTACAAATATTTGTCTTGTGTCATAGAAATCTTTTCCAAATTTGCCTGGGCCATGCCTTTGACTTCTAAAATGACCTCCGAGTTAGTGCAAGCATTAAAACTGGTGTTGAAATAAAGCGGTCGTCACCCTCTCCAATCGAAAACAGACAAAGGCACCAAATTTCTGAAAAAAGCTGTCCAAAAAGAATTATAGAAAAGAAACATCCATTTTTTCACCACCGAAATCTCAAAATCAAAGCCATCATCGTGGACCTTTACAATGCACTTTAAAAAAACGCATGTGGAAATATTTATGCATCAACACATCCTCAAGTACATTGACATCTTACCGAGTCTGGTCAAAACTTACAATCAGTATTACCATTGGAACATCGAACATGCCCCCGATAAAGTGACCACCGACAACGAAGTAACCGTATTTGACCGCTTGTTTGGAACATCTCTACTGCTACCAAGAAACATGACCTGTTAACGGCTGGAGATTGAGTGTACATTGGAAATATTAAAGTCATCTTCGACAAAGGTTATTTAATGAACTGGATCGCCAAACAGTTTCGTGTCACTAGTCGATTGCTTGGCCGTCATCCTCCCGTCTATACGTTGAAAAACATGAACGGCGAAGTCTTAATAGGAACTCTTTACTTGTCCTAGTTACAACGAGTGACCAAAAACAAAAAGGACGCTTACGATATCGAAAGCATGATCGATAAAAGACCACGTAAAGTAGGCAAACGCCAAGACAAAGAAGTAAAAGTTCGTTGGAAAGAAAGGATTATTGGATCGACGCTTCGCAAGTCACTCTTTATAAAGGGAAGTGACCATCATGCGGTTCAACACAGCAGAAGCAGCGACCTCTTCTTCGTAGAGTTATTCTTTTCAAAATCTACAAAAGCAACCCCTGTGGGTATAGTGCAGAGAACGTTTGCCCAAAACGCAGTCTTTTTTCTGCAGGAACTTGATGGTGCATTGTGTCATCGGTGACATCACCAATCTGAGTTTCCAACAAGGAGACAAAACAAATGAGGACCTTTTTGCTCAGCAGTTGCATCGGTTACCTTCTACCAAATCTTTGCATGAAATATTCTAGTAACAACGGGAGCCTAGTGGCAAATGCAAGTCACCCCAAGAAATCAGCAGCAACAGATCTCTTTAGAACCTCCTTTAACCTCGAGTGACTAGTCGGAAAGCAAATACCTCGAATTATGCATAACCAATTTTACTTAACTTTACCAAGTAAAAGTTCCGTGTATATGTTTCCCAACAACACCATGTGCTGCTTCACGGCCAAATTACCTCAGGCCATCCAGGTAGATAGCATTGGAAAGTTTGTTTGGTAGAAAGCATTCATTCCACAGAAGTCTAAAATGTCAGTGGAAATCAAACAAGATTTACCGTCAAAATCCTGTACACAAACACTTGGATACAGACAAGCCTGGTTTTTACGAATCCAAAAGACCCACGCAAAACAAACCTCAATCGAGCACCTATACCATGAAAATTCTGCAGGCTAATATTTTAACGCTCAACATCTGGTGCAACAGATTGCCGCTCTTTTCGACATTAAGTTTGACAAAGTTCTGGAAAAAATTAAACACAACATACTGACCGAGAACCATAAAATATCTCTTATAAAATTTTCGGATGTCGAAACTTTATCCATCATATTTTAACCAGTTTGTTTGATATTCTTTGTGGAGGCATCCAAATGACCACGAATTCCATAGACTTCAACAAATACGATCGATTTTACAATTAGTTTCGTTACTCTCTGGAACTGAACGAAGGATTGAATTTGATCTCTGTGTAATCTGATGTGGTGGAGTACAACATGGTGGGAAATACAGCCGCACTGTTACTGAGAGGCATTCGTTTCCAAGCGGCTGTTTACGATGTGGATGGAAACATGTATATGTATCACGTTCACCGTGAATTTGTACATCCTCATTATTTGCCTCTCAGTAAGTCATATTTTTGACAGTGTCAACGTTGGTATTAAAATAGATCTGGGGCATCATATTCCATCCTCGAAAGGACATAGATTATGAGATATGCCCAAGATATCAGATATGTGACAGATGCCGCTTTGAAACAATGAAAAGAATTTCTCTAATATATCACCTGCCAAAAGATCCTAAAGACAGAAAATTTGAATGTTAGCTGGATGATGCTTGGGGTCACAACTTGGAAGAAAAAGAGTTGAATCAGTGTTTAAAAAAACTTGCGTGACTATTCCTCCTCTCCACTGACTTCTCTAGAGATCAGCCGCATCGAAACTCTTTTTCCACAGGGTACGGAGACAAAGCGTAGAGCTACTTACTTGAGAGACATTTTCAAAGAAAAATTCGGGATTGAATTAATGGCTATTATTACCTGAGGAACCAAACTAAGAAAAGAATGGGTACCTGGTAACTTCATTACACAGTTCGTACACAGCTTCTTGAATCCTGTTGTGTATGCAAAGATGAACTTACCCATCCCAACCTAGGGACATCCAAGCCTATATCATCAATACCAACGAGAGTCATCAACCAGAAACCCACTGGTTAGCCGTATACTTTCCCAACGATCGCAGCGTGGACTATTTTAATTCTTATGGATCTCCGTCTTTGGGAGACGATATCATCGACTCTATGAGACGAAATGCACAATAGACTCGATTCAATAATGTTAGATTACAAGCAACCGATTACATGGTGTGTGGAGAATATTCTGTATATTTTCTTCATCAACGAAGTCTTGGACATCCAATAGGACATTTAGTGACTTGTTTTGTAGAGAATGATAAAGTAAAAAGATAGTTTTGTGAACATTATCGTTATCTTTTGTCTTTAGCTAAGAAAGGTAGTGTGCATCGATTTCAATATGACATAGATCTGAGGAAGTCAAGTTTGATTCCACAACGTTTTCAACCCTCTAAATATGTTCCTGTTTGAAAACTTGCTGACTTGTTGATTTGAATTTGAGAAGTTTCTTGTTGTGAATCAAAATGAGGAATTTTTGAAAAACTGGTTTATGTTGTTTTGTATTGACACTGTATGAATATATACTCTTTCACCACTTCTTATCCCACTAGGTCATGTTACCAATTACGTTCCCGTATCCATAGAGGCGTTTTCCATCGCGTTCGCTCTTGAGGAATATAAAGCGCTCTCTTGAGGCATATAAAGCGCGGCGCTCGCCAGTCTGTCCATCCATCGTTGACTCATCAGTTAGTACCATGTCGTCGAAGATAGCTAAGCTTAACAAAACCCTCGTTCATTTACATCATGGCATGCAAAATCTGATTAGACAGTCAGAGGAATGGGAGGAACTGGACTATTTTGGAATGGAGACAATACAGGAAGCATGGAAGGTAGAGGAAGAAGAAAAGAAAGAAGAGGACAAAAAAGAATGATACTGCGTCATCTCATAATGCGACAGACCTGTGAAGTAGAGCCTGTGGTAATGGTACCACCAACACAGCGCCAACCACTATAACAAAGGGTCGCTCTTCCTCAAATAGAAAACTGGGACCTGGAGTTGGAGCGTCAGCGGCAAGTATAAGTGCCCCAGCGACGAGAACCACAACAACTTCAACATACACAGGCCCATCGCAGAGGGGCGAAGAAAGGATGTTCAGAATCCCTCAAACAGAGGATTGGGATTCTGAAGCCACTCAAACCTCCTCAATACTTCCCATCATGTGGTGGAGATAGATGGAGGCCACGATATGTTTGTGGTGCTAGGACTGGGAAGTGCAGGTATTAATCAGGTGCACTGGAGAATAAAGGCCTTTTCAGAGCCACCAGATCTCTAGAAAAGATATAATACTCAATTTGCAAAAATCTGTTTTTGTAGGATTGTGCATTAGTGTTTGTATGAGTTTGTCTTTTTCCCAAACACAAACAATGTAAGGCTTTAATGGGTGTCTAAAAACACTAATTTGTGAAATAGTGTGTGTTTGGTATGTTTGGCAACTTTATATGATTGTATGTGTATGTCTTTCAAAAACGTTTACCCTTCTCCAATATCTGTTGGTATTGAGCATAGTGTGTTTTGTTTGTAAAAGTGGAGATAATTTCTTTTAGGTCCGTGAATTACTATCTCTTTTTTATGTTTTAAATGTAATATGTGCTTTATGTACAGCGACGTTTTTCTTCACGTGTGAAAATGTACCCCGTTATAGAGTCTCTGGGCCTATATAAACACACGTGAGTCTCGTGAGACTACCCCTGGTTATGTTTCTGGGCCCAAAGCAAACGTTAAAAGATAAAATATAAAAAAATTTGACTGTACCATTTGGAAATTATGTTCTTTCTTCGACGAGGAAAGGTCATTCTAAGAAGTCGATATTCCTACTCAAAACAACACAAAGACGACTCTGTAGTCACTGATATCCGTAGTGTACCTCGATTATACCTCTCCGGTAATCGTTCGATGACCCAACATACAGACACTTAACGAGACAACTTTTGAAATCAGACCAAATCAATTTCGTTTTCGTTGGTATGAAACTGTTATTTTCGTAGAATCATTCTCTCCGATCACATCTCTCTCACTCCTAATAATGACCCAGTGTTAGACACATCTCGAATTAACTTCATATGAAAAAGTGCAAGAATTTTGTAAATTAATTGCTACCTCCAAAGCCACCTCTCTGGCATTACATGAGGAAATGAAAACAATATTATTGCAACTTGACTAAACTAATTATACAGTCTTTGCTATGATTCATGTAGAAATAATATGAAATATATTCTTCAAACAAGAAGTTCTTATATTGGTTACATTACCTTGCCATTCAAAGCTTTCATTGAACGATTATCAATTTAGGAATATGCGTCTTATTGGATGTGAGGGAGATAATATATTCTAGAGCCAATAAAGAGCATTGGATTTGTAATCCAACGGTCAAGAGTTAGATCCCGGTCCAGCCAGGCTGGGTTTATTGCCTTTGGTCTATCCTTGTGAAAATCACTTAGCTCCAATATCCTCGACATGATAAAGTCAGTTACCTAGTACAAATGTCATTAAAAACTACCAACCTACCATCTGTTATACATTCTGAGGGAGTCGCATTGCCCTTCTCAGACATTACAGTAATATATCAATATATTATCTTTTATGATTCAGTGAGACTGTATATTACCCAGTGAGACTTGAGAACTAATATAAATTACTAAATTTTAGCTGACAAAAATTCCATAACTTGTATATAAGCAATACTATTGTCCATTTTGTAAAATTCAGATTATTCTCTTTTATTTTGTGCTTCACGAATTTAAAATAACGAAATTTGCTTGCAGTAATTGTGAAACCTTTATGTGCCTTCATGCATGGAGCCAACCTTTGATGTGCCCTGTAGTGATGTTCTAGCTAAGGACATATACTTTTCATATGAGTGCAACGTATGTTAAAAAATGACATTTTATTTTACGGATTTCACCGTTGTTGTGCCTTTATTCATCTTGTATAAGTGTGTCTGAATGTCTGTCTCTGGGATGCATACATAAACTCTCTTGGCACTATATAGCCAGTATTATGCTGATGTACTGTTGAACCCTATGCATACATACATACATACATACATACATACATACATACATACATACATACATACATACATGCATACATGATAAGGAGACAATAAATATAAGTTTTCAATACTTGTATTACTTCTATTTTCGGGGATGATAGAATTGCAACTATTAATCACAGTATTCTGCATTAATAAATTTTGATGATTTTCATATTTCAAATTGATGATATTAACTAACATATGTAACATTCTAATAGCTAATAAATTCCTCTTACTACAATGCCTACTACTACTGACATTATGGTCACAGCGTTGCGTACCTTGCGTGCATTATAGGGGCAAGAAAAGCAACTACTGCAACTAAACGTTCCTTATACATCTTCTGCTCTTCCACATATTTTCTACTTCTGTTACTACTACTATTACTACTAGTATTGATGTTTAACCTATTCATCAGCTTTTTTGCTGAACCAAATTGATGTATGTATCTTTACAATATGCTTCTTAATAAGGAAGCATACGGTAAAATTAAATTGAAGCATTAATGAGTGATTCTGAGCAAGGCTGAAATTAATACACATAAAATTTCAATGATTTCTTCTTTAGGTTGATTATCTAGATTTTCTTTTGCATTGTCCCAAATAATTGTTCAACCGGGCATCAGCATAATTGTTATGCCTCAACACAAATGAGAATAGGGCTTTTGTTGTAATCCTTGTCCATCTTTCTGTAAATCCGTTTTCAGCTCAGCGTTTAGGTCAATTTCTCGGTTAGCACAACTGTAATATATTCAAAGTCGAGCCTAAATTGTTGTATTTATAATAACTTTGCTCTAGTGGTAATATTAATTAATAATTTACTATAATTTAGACACGAATATAGAATTCTTCAAATTTTCGTAAATTTATATGCTCTAGTCTGACAGATTTGCTGTTCGTAAACTTTATACCTTTTTATCAATCTCATTAGGATTCATAGTTAATACATCAATGGTCTACACTCAAAACGAAAGAAAAATGCATTCAAATAAAACAAGAAAAGCAATCAAACAAGGTCAAACTTTTATTGAGAAATACGAAATAAGGTGTCAATTCTAAAATTGTGAGAAGACACTCAAAACTGATCTGTTTAGATTCCACTATAATTTTCAATGATCTTCTCGGTCGAACTCCGTTTTGATGTTTATATAGAGAAATTTTATCATTTTATTGCTACAATCCAAAGGAAAACCATCCATACTTTTTGTTCAAAATTTAGAATAAAAATTATACAGAATCGGATGACAACAGCATCTGTGATTAGAAGAAGTGATAAATGGCATGAGAATAAATGTCTGTCATAATGGTATAACTTGGTAAGCGCGCTACTGTCAGTATTACGTGAATGTTGGATCTCTCGTTATGTATATCATCATGCCTTCCAAGAGATTCCATTAAAATGGAGATAGCATACCTGTTTGTATGTGTCATAATTAAGTATTAGGATTAATATAGTTTTAACCAATGTATCTAATATTCACACATGAAATGTTTGCGTAACGTTCAATATAGTTTCAATTAAAAGAAAAAGAATTTAACGAAATCCATTAAAAAGTTTGTTCAAAGGGAACTTGCGACAAGTTTTCCAAAATTTGTATCCCTAATCGAACATATTCTTTCGTCAGTGATCAGATAATTATTTCTCACATTTTGACATTTTGACCGATGAAAGGTCCGAATAATATTTAAAACATATATGTTACGCTGAATGAATTGATAAAATGTTTCATTTTCTATCGAATTACATACCTCTGAACAAGAAGTACTTGTAAACATTCTGATAACGATAAATGCTTAATGTGAGATCTGGTCGAATTGAATGTCATGTCTGCTGATTTTGCATCGTATTGAGCTCTGTTCATTCGCGAGTATCGAGTGAAGATCTTTGCTCAAAAATACAGTAAAACAACGCTAACATACGATTTCCTTACATATAAATTTACATTCTCTTTCTTATCACTTTCTGCTTAAAAATTAATCAGCAGGATTTGTATCAAATTGTGCATGCTCCAGATTTTGAAACGAACAAAAAAGATATGTGGCACTTCAATGTCACACGGAAATTAATATTATCCTGTTGGTTTACATGTAAATGTCACTTTTTGGTCAAGGGCAAATAGTTTGTCAAAAGTGTTCATAGTTCAATAATGGGATGATTATATGGGGTCAAACCTGTTCATAGAATCAAACGTTTTTTGGGACAAATGGAAATGGTAATGTTTAAATTTGTATATACAATTCAACACACACCTTTGAAATCGAGCGACTACCTTTTAATTACTATTCAGCACACACCCATTATCCGACGCGCACATTTTGATTACTATCCAAAAACGCACCGGACAGAAAAGGGTACACTCTACACTTACATCCTCACTAACTTGCTACCTCACACAACTGTAGGAAGTGTTTATAGACACACTACTATAACCTCTCACACATACTATCACAAAAGACGGGCTTTTAATTTTTTGAGGAGAGATTAGGTAGCAAAGGCATTGACATACCCAAAAGAACAAACACAAGTATTTGAAAAACATACGTGGTATCTCTTTGATAGAGATGAAGGTTGTTCTGAATATTGCCGTTTACTTTTTTGCTGCTTCTCCCCCTCAGCAGTCGTTGGAAATCCAGGGTCGCACATCTTTACCCTCGATTGTTTGCATTTTTCGTCCAAGATGTCTTGGTGCAGACAAGGAACCTAAAACTAGGTTCTTTGGCCTTCTTCCCCCAGTCTTCCTTCTCCTCGTCAGGGATCCTATCTTAATGGTCCATCTGTCGACGGTTTTCTTTCTCGTTTGAGTTTCATCACCGTCTGGTTCTTATGCATCACGTATCTGAATAAACCCTTAGGTTATTCTTAGAAAGGTTTATTCCTTCTTCGAGTGCCTAGTGTTGGGGTAAATCCGTACTCCACTAAGTTGATGGCTTCCATCAGCTTACCTTTTTCATTTAGCTGGTTGATCTTTTTGGACTGGTCCCCGAGAAACTTCAATTAGATAACACGTTTGGTCATTCGGACTAATGGCGTACCAACTGACATTTTTACTCTTATGGAAGCATGTTTGGACACGAGAAAGGAGGAGAGGTCAGTCAGTGGAAAGTTGTAAAACGCCAAGGATGTACTATTCCTCAAATTGTGCCACGTTTTAACTAACTCAGGCGATCCATAGCAACCATTTAATTACGACAATCGTACAAGTTACAAATTTCATTATTTATGAACAGTCAAATTTGAATATTGTGTTTGTAGTTTACGTCAATTTTCCGAAACATATAACCAGTCCAAGAGTCAAAGTTATTCATTTTAATTTAGTATCACACACTAAATTTTCCGAATTTTATGGATGTAAATTAGATAATGGGTTCAAATCAATTTTGATTTATAATTTAAAGAAACACAATCTAAATGGATTTTCAAAAAGCCGAATAGAAAATCCCATACTGACAGGTAAATGTGATCATTCCGCCAATGGTGAAGTGAATTTCTGTGTATCTTCTTCGGGTAAGCCCTTGGGTAGATTGGTTCAATTCCAGTCATCCTATGTAGTCGTCCTTTGTGCTGAAGTTCTTGGAAATGTCTCTCTTCACCTTTGGATGGGACTTCTTTCCTGGCTTGTTGCATGTATTGGACTGCTACACGGAGTTACAGGAAACTTACTTTCACATTTTCATCGGTATTCTTAAGGCCTGCTACAATCCTAGATTGGCTTCCGGTGCCTCGGAGTACTTCCCGATGTTTCTCCAAGTATTCTGGTCCTTTCGTTGGTACTCCTCGACTACAGTAGCGGATAGTTCGACTATCTAATGTGTCGTACTGCTACGTATTCGCAGCTACGTCCCTGACTTCCTTGTACTCAAGTAGTAACTTGATCATTAGCTCCACTTGCCAGCAAAGGCAACTTTTATTGGTGTTCCACTCATTATTTCCTTCCACAGCAGATACGGCACTAGGTTTCTGGGTGGACTGATCTTTTCCTTCTCTTGCTTTCTTTTTTTTAAAAAAAAAATTTAAAATAAGAGGCATGCATATCCTAGCAGGAACAAAAATTCACCTCCCTTACTGGAATTCCTAATACCCTTTCCATGCTTACGGTGTGATGAATATAGTTTCACTCAGAAACTGATCTTCAGTCGAAGGAAAGATGGATGAAATTTTAGCAACAGAATAAATATATTTTATAACGTCTCATAGAAGTAGATTAAAAGCAATTTTAAAGATTGGGGCTCTTTTTGGCTAAAACAAATTAAATCATGACACAGTTTGACGTGTTTAAATGTACTTGAAGATTTGGCAACACTACTGTGAATGTATTGAGTGGGATCTTATATGTCGACACAGTGAAAGGAGATGTACTAACCACATCAGAGTAAGTTCACGACATGAGTGAGGCTGAAATATACAGCACTGCAATAACGATTGGGAATGTTCTACAATCTACAGCAAAATTACACATATAACAATTCTGATCTGGTCGTTTGTGGAACGAAAAGATTACACTAAAGACTCTATACCTGTATGTGTCTCTGTCTCGCACACTGATAAGCAAACATAATAAAAAATAAGTAGTTTTCAGTCTTTGTCATTGTATTATCCTTTGTGTGATGATTTCATTTTCTAGTATTTCTTCATTTCAACAAGCACTAAAGGTACATTGAACAGATTATAACTTTCAGCATCAACAACTTCTCGCATTAGATGTATTAGGTACATGTATATGTAAACACAACAAGATATTTTACTAAATTTAAACTTCAAGACAATATTCCTGTGACAGACACATTAATACTATTAGAGATAAATATAGAATCTATGTTGGGGTTTGGATAGAGACAAGGAAATCCCAGTCAAGGGGTTACATTATTTGTCTCCCCACGAGGCTTGACGAGTGGGGAGACATATAATGTAACCCCGCGACTGGGATTTCCTTGTCTCGGTCCAAATCCCAATGTAGATTCTTTTTCTCACCCAATATTATCCTTTAAAGTAAGAAAGAATACCGTTACTTGTTCAGTATAGTACACGCGCCAATGTTTACATGCGGTGCATTAATACAAATATGTTAATGAGGACTGTGACGTGACGTGTCATCCGAAGTACACAGTTTTATGCGTGAGTCAAAACAAAATAACAACATTAAACGTTGCATAGTTTTTAGGTATCATCAGATTTAATATATGGATGTTATATGAAATTAACAATAAATTCTTAATATTTATTACAAGAAAATGTTTCGTTTTCATTAGTTCCAATTTAGAAAATTAAATTGTACATAATAAAACTGTACTCGGCCCACAGCTCTGTTGTAGTGTAAATACATGTAGTATGAGTGTCCGTGCTTGGGTTATTCGCGGGTAATTAGAGATCCGTGTCACTATCACTACTGCATCTTTAGAAGAGGTGAAACTGTTTGTGACGTACTTGTGTTGTAATTAATATTGATTGTAAAAGTACCTCCGTGTATTAAAGACCCTCCAAATACGGACCCCAGCTGATAACCATGTGCTAAACTTTCAAGTTCACTGATTCGTTGCAAATTTATTTTTCTCTCTTGGAAATATGGCAAGTGTTACAGTGAAATTTGCTTACGGATTAATGTGTTGACGGATAAATGATTCCTTCTGGCTGGTAAGTGCATTATTTGTCATTAAATATTTTAGGTATATTTTTGATTCAACTGGGGCGCAATGGAGATGCTTAACAAAAATAGAATAAAGCATGTTTGACATAACACATTTCTGGCTGTTACTAAGTTTTCTGTAGTTGTTAACAGCGTTGGAAGAATATGAAGTGTATAGGTCTATAGGCTATGTGCATAGATCAGTGTTTTCTGTCATAGTGCATTTCTCACAGCTTTGAGAATTTTATCCTGTCTGTAGCACAGTCAATTTTCAGGTCAGCGTCATTAAATGTAGCTAACAGTATATAAGTTGTTTCACACGAAGTATTTAAAACTAGTTAGGTAGCTTTAGCTACATTTAATGACGTTGACCTGAAAATGTACTGAGTCAGGCTTGCAGATAGGATAAAACTGACTATGCTGTGTGGAACGAACTATCGTAATACCAAAAAGCTCAACATCGTGTGCGTGCATGTGTCTGTCTCTCTCTCGAAATGTTTTGTATGGTGTTTTCTCAAAAATGGAGAGTCCTTAAGTTACTATGTTGTTTTGTTATATATTTTTTGGTTTGTTGTCGTTGTTGTTGTTGTCGTTGTTGTTTGATTTTAGAACAACTACGTCAGGCATAGCAGAAGACAACAAAGGTTTATTTTTTAAAAGTAGTCCCTAGCGCGTGGACACCTAGACCGAGACAACCGGACTGAGATAACCAGACTGAGATAAGAAAAGTAAGGTTAGCAAAACAGCTAGATTTCTCTGTCGCATGGGTGAGAAAATCGCTTTCAAGGGGCATTGCTCTGATGATATCGATTAGAACATACCTTTATTTAGTGCATGCATAACTATTACCATGACATTGCTTCTTGTTTTGATGTTGCTGTTGTTGCTGTAAATACCACTTTTAACACCTTATTGACTATACCATGTCGTAGAAGTGAGTCCTTTTTCACAAGGTCACAGAGGCAGCCAACAAAAGTTTGCTCTTGAATTACGTTAATATACCAACTCCTAACGGCATTTATCGTATTTTCATTGAAGCATGAACTTCACATTCCATTTAGATGCTATGTTTACAAAATCTTTGCTTCAAAGACTTGTTAAGTAGTATCTTGGTAATTGTTTTCTTAAATTACGCATCTGTGATTTTCATATTTAAATGTTGCATTTCTAGAAATCAAAACACAGACATCGCCAAGACCTTGATAACATTTACATCACACAATGCATCACACTAGTTTTATTTACTAATAATGCTAATATATACCAAAGTAGTTCTCCTTCCTTTCTGATAATATATGAGAGACAGAGAGTGAGCAATATATTTCAGCATTAAACAGTAGCATAACAATGTGTTCTTTACATACAAATCTAGCAAATATTAATGATAACGGGTCCTTTTGTCCAATTTACAACATTAGTGGTAAATCTGACAAGTTGATCTTGGGCCAATTTAAAAATAACAGATTTCAATTAAAATGTGTACATGGCACCAGTCACAACATAAAATATCAAACAATTTTCATAAATATGTTGAGTGCTTCTCAATGTATATTCGTTAAGCAAGCATGCAGTATTATTTTCTTAATGTTAAACAAACATTTATGATTTGCTAACTTAAATGGTCGAATATTTCTTTTCTTTCTTTTACTTTTCTTTCCTTCTATCTTTTTATATCTCTTTCTTCCTAATTCCGTTTAGTCGGTACTTTTATATTCTCGACATTTTCCTTTATTTCTTTCTGTCGTTCATTTTTCTTTCCACCTTACTTATTTTTATTTTACAAGTAATGCAGAGACTAATAGAACACCGCTTTGAAAAAGATTTGGGAACAACCTAGCTATTTGTGCTTCGAAATTTTAAGCCATTGTTACGTATATGTAATTTAATTACTTGTGTGTTAGTTTTAAATTCTTTTTATTTTAATTTTGTTTCATTACATTTTATTATAATGATAATTTTTTACTGGATTTGATATTTTGCCAGTAAATTCAGTCTTTTGTTTTGACTTCATTTTAATTTTAAGCTCACCATGGCTGAGACGTTTTGTAAACACTAAGCGGAAATGATTGGCTATTATCAAGGTCATTTTTGGCCCACATGTTAGCTGAATTGTAAACAGCCTTTCTTTTTTTATTTCCAGTGTGAGAATTTAATTCTTAGATAGGGCAATTCTAGCTACGTGATAAATGACATTCTTTTTATTGCGCTGTTCAAATTGGTAAATCACGTAGCCCGTCACGTGAGCCACCATGTGATCTAACATCGAGGCTTAAAACAGCCATTTTCTACTAGATCTATTCAGTCGTATGTTAAAATTTGAGGGCTCAAGAGGTTTTTATTGTTGTTGCCAGATTGTTTTGAAGTTCATCTATTTTTTCGAATTTAATAATTCAATCTCTAGAAAACTACACAAGTACTTCATATTTAGAAAAGTTCTGGGAGAAAGATATTCAGTGGAAATTTATTCTTGGAAATTCTAAACGAGAACATTATAAATCGTGTTTCAACGAAGAATTGTTGCCATTAGTACAACGACCTCATCTGACGTCATCTCCTCCATATTCAAATTTTCATCGAGATTCGAACCTGGATTCAATTAGAACTGTTTAGTGATAGGACTTATATTTTTCAATCCTAGGATAAAATTTTGGATTTTATTCACAAACCGTTAAGTCCTATTTTCTATTTTTTACGTTGTTTTCTAGGGAAATAAATCATTTTTGTTAAATTTACAAAGCTTGTTGACTTCACTCTTTTTTTTTTTTTTTGTTACATTTGTACGAGCCTACACGTAACAAGAGAAAACTGGGGTTTCTCGTACTTGGATATATGAATATTGGCTAAAATATTTCAGGAAATTGTTTCTTGAAATTTAAATTCCAGTAGTTTTTAAATCCCAAGTATTATTTTACATTTTGTTTGAAATCTTTAGTGAAAACAACAGGCTTCTTTCATTCACAATGTCATTAAAAGTGGAGACGTTTCTTTCTAGTCCTTCCCAGGAGCAGTTGGATAGTTTGAAAAAAGATGAGTTGCTTGAACTTGCCAGAAAATACGATCTTTCTGAAGCAAAATCTTCCTTAACGAAGCAAAAAATTAAAAACATTGATTCAATATTTGGTAGAGAAGAATGTTCTTGATAAAAGTGTTTTGGGTTCGATCAGTAAGTCTGTATCAGACTGTGACATAAAAATAATGAAATTAAATATGAAATACAAGATGGAATTGGAGTTAAGGAAGCTGGAGCTTTAGAAAGAGGAAAGAGAGAAAGAGAAACAATTGCAGTTACAATTTGAAGAGAAGCAATTGCAATTTCAATTTGAAGAGAAGGAGAGAGAGAGAGAGAGAGAGAGAGAGAGAGAGAGAGAGAGGGAGAAAGATAAACAATTACAATTTGAGAAAGAGTAGAAAGAGAAACAGGAAAGAGATAATGATAAACAAATGAAGTTACAACTTGAGAAAGAGCAGGGAGAGACAGGAAAGAGAGAAAGAAAAACAAATGCAATTGGAGTTTCAAAAAGAACAAATGCACGTACAGATGCAAAAAGAGAAGGATGAAAAGGAATTTCAAATTAAAATGAAAGAAATGGAGCTGGCAAGTGAAAAACACGATCCCACTTCACATACAAATTCAAGCTTTGACACTACAAGAAATATCAGGCTAGTGCACTCTTTTAGAGAAAAAGAAGTAGAAAAATATTCTATTTATTTTGAAAAAGTTGCTGAAAATTTGAAATGGCCAAGGGAGCATTGGACTCAATTATTGCAATGTGTACTTTTTGGCAAGGCCCGAGATATTTATGCATCCCTGTCAGTACAGCAAAGTTCTGACTATGATTTGGTTAAGGAGTGCATCTTAAAGGGTTATGCCTTAGTCCCTGAGGCATATCGGCAAAAATTTAGAAACTATTAAAAAGAAGCTGGACAAACTTATGTTGAATTTTCAAGAGAAAAATAGCAGTTATTTGAGAGATGGTGCTCAGCCAAGAAAGTTGAACATGATTATGAAAATATCCAACATCTTGTGTTACTTGAAGAGTTCAAGAACTGTGTTCCTAATGACATTAAGAATCATATTGAAGAGCATAAGATCGAAACCTTGGAAAATGCTGCTCTTGTTGCTGATGAGTATTCTTTAACTCATCAAGTTCCTGTTGTTAGCAAATCATTCACTCAGCAGTCTACTGGATGGAAAGGTATTTCAGCCTAATACGAATCCTCCTAAAACTCAGTCTGGCACAACTTCTAAAAATCAAGCTTCTGATAAACTTGATTCAAAATCCTTGTCTATTTATACGTGTACCTATTGCAAGAAAAAAGGACACGTCATTTCTGATTGCTTCAAATTGAAATATAGGCATCAGAATCAAAATAGATCTATCCCAAATGCTCTTATTTTTAAGAGGTCAAGGTCACGGTCACGTATCGAAAGCAATAGATTTGTTGGGTCTAATAAACCCCAGTCTGATTTTATTATGGAGAATTATGAACCATTCATGTCGAAGGGTTCTACATCACTCTTGGGTGATTTGGCCAATCCTATCCCTATTAAAATTTTAAGGGATACAGGAGCTTCTCAGAGTCTTTCATTATCAGGTACTTTGCCTTTTTCTGACAAGTCCTGTTTTAATGAGAGTGTTCTCCTTCAGCGAGTAGAGTGTATTTTTGTTAATGTTCCTCTCCAGTCTGTAAATTTGTCATCAGTCTTAGTTTCAGGACCTGTGACAGTCGGTATAGCGTCTATTATAACCGTTGAGGGCATTAATTTGTTACTAGGCAACGACCTAGCTGGAGACAAGGTTGTGGTTATTCCACTTGTAACTGACAAGCCTTCTTTGGATCGGAAAGTTGATCCTATTGAAAAAGAATACCCTGAATTATAGCCAGCTTGTGCAGTTACAAGAGCTATGGCAAAGAAAGCTCTTGAGAATGATTTTGATAACGAACGTATTCTTTTAGCTGACACATGTATTGGTCAGACTTTTGATGAGATCACTTTCACTCCTAATTTCGATCAATCAGAAGGTATTGATCACAGTGATCCTCTTTTAAATACTCATTCTCTTTTATCTAATCAGTGTGATAAACGACAATCACTTGTCGTCGAACAGGAAAAAGATCCTGAGATCTCCTGTTTCTTTCAGAGGGCTATTAGTGAAACGGAAGCCACTGAAGTACCTGTCTGTTATTTCATTAAAAATGGAATTCTTATGAGAAAATGGAGACCTGCCGAGGTACCTGCTAGTGACGAGTGGTCAGTGAACTGTCAGATTGTAGTTCCAAAATCTTACAGACAGGAAATACTTAGTTTGGCCCATGAAACTCTTCTGGCTGGTCATTTAGGGATAAATAAAACTTATCACAAGATCTTGACTCACATTTATTGGCCAAAAATCAAAAGTGATGTTTGTAAACTTTGTAGATCTTGTCATACTTGTCAAATGGTAGGAAAACCCAATCAGAAGATACCTAAGGCTCATCTGCAACCTATTCCTGCATTTGACAAACCATTTAGCAGAATAATGGTAGATTGTGTTGGTCCCTTACCTAAGACCAAGTCAGGCAACCAATATTTGTTGACCATTATATGTGCGTCAAGAAGGTTCCCAGAGGCAATTCCTTTGAGGAATATTAAAACCAAAACCATAGTAAAAGCTTTGATAAAATTTCTTTACTCAATTTGGCCTTCCCAAATCTGTCCAATCGGGTCAAAGGTCAAATTTTATGTCTGGGTTTTTCCAGCTAGTCATGCTTGAATTTGGCACTCAGCAATTCAAGTCAAAAGTGAAATTACGGTTTCACAGAACTTTAATGGAGAGAACTTTTGAGTCTTATAATAGAGTTCATTCTCTCTTGCTCATTCTTCAAAGATTTCTTCAAATTAGTTTTTACGACCCTTACAAAGTTAAGAAGAAAATGAATGAGTTAAATTATAATAACAGTACTCTGATCTAAATAAAGTATGGAGTACTAGTATATTGAAAGAGATAGCCAAGGAAATCATGCAATTAAGTTAGTTGTACCTGTCCCACTAACTGAGGATTTAAGTGAAGAAATTCCATCGGACACTGTTGATCTTGGAACAACAAATCTTCGGAATTCGGAAATTATGTAAAATCTGGACCAGAAACTTTTGCATTTACAACAACAAGAAAGGAATGAACTTTAACAGTTGTTATTCGAATATGAGCACTTGTTTCCAGATATTCCAACGAGGACAAACAAAATTTTTCATGACGTTCAAATTATAGATTCAAACCCTGTGAAACAACACCCATACAGGATGAACCCTCTCAAACAGGAATACTTGAAAAAGGAAATTCAGTATTTGCTGGAGAACAATTTCATAGAGCCCAGTAAAAGTGTTTGGAGTTCACCATGTATACTTGTTCCGAAACCAGATAAAACTTTCCGTATGTGCACTGATTATTGGAAGGTGAACAGTGTGACAAAAACAGATTCGTTTCCATTATCAAGAAACGATGACTGTATTGATAAATTGGAATGCCAAGTACGTCACCAAATTTGACCTTCTGAAAGGATTTTGGCAAATTCCACTAACGGAAAGGGCAAAAGAAATTTCGGCATTTGTGACTCCATATTGACTCTATCAATATAAAGTAATGCCGTTCGGGATGAAGGGTTCCCCAAGTACCTTTCAACTTTTGATGAATATGATTACCTCTTGTCTAGATAATTGTGATGTTACGTCGATCATGTCATCATCTACAACGACACCTAGAAAGAACATTTAGCCACGATTCGGATATTCTTCGACAGACTCACTGATGCAGATTTGACAATTAATTTATCTAAAAGTGAGTTTTGCCGTGCGTGTGTAACTTTTCTAGGACATATTGTGGGACATGGTCAAGTTAAACCTATAGATGCTAAGGTCAAGGCTATCTCTGATTTCCCTGTGCCTGTCAGTTTTTGGGTATGGCCGGATACTATCGGAAATTTTGTTCCAATTTTTCTAATATTGCTGAACCCCTGACAAACATGTTGAGGAAGAAAAACAAGTTTCTTTGGACTGAAAACTGTCAGGAGGCTTTTGATAGATTAAAGCATTTCTCAAAAGTGCGCCGATTCTAACAGCTTCAAACTTCAATCAATCTTTTAAATTATCTGTTGATGCGAGTGATGTTGGGGTTGGAGCAGTATTGATTCAAGAAGATAGAAATGGTGTTGATCACCCAGTGTGCTATTTCTCTAAGAAATTAAATAAGCACCAAAGAAATTACTCAACAGTCGGGAAGGAATGTTTGGCTTTAATATTGGCATTACAGCATTTTGAAGTTTACATTAATTCAGCTCCTTCACCGATCGTTGTGTTTACTGATCACAACCCCCTTACTTTCATCGACAAGATGAAAAATAAAAATCAAAAATTATTAAGATGGAGTTTGTTTTGCAAGAATATAATCTTTACATCAGGCACATCAAAGGAAAGGACAATTTGATTGCAGATGCACTTTCCCGTGTATATAAATATTATTTCATGTATGCTTTATATAATTCAAAAGAGTTTTCATATGTAATTTTGTTTTACCTCTTCCATAATTTACATATGGTAAAAAGAAAGCTTTATTATATAAATCTTTCTTTTTCTTTATGGGGGAAGTGTTATGTATAGGTAATTTAATTATTTGTGTGTTAGTTTTAAATTCTTTTTATTTTAATTTTGTTTCATTACATTTTATTGTAATGATAATTTTTACTGGATTTGATATTTTTGACAGTAAATTCAGCCTTTTGTTTTGAAGCAAAAGTTTGCTTCATTTTAATATTAAGCTCACCATGGCTGAGACGTTTTGTAAACGCTAAGCAGAAATGATTGGCTATTATCAAGGTCATTTTCGGCCCACGTGTTAGCTGAATTGTAAACAGCCTTTCTTTTTTTATTTCCAGTGTGAGAATTTAATTCTTAGATAGGGCAATTCTAGCTACGTGATAAATGACATTCTTTTTATTACGCTGTTCATATTAGTAAATCACGTAGCCCGTCACGTGAGCCATCATGTGATCTAACATCGAGGCTTAAAACAGCCATTTTCTACTAGATCTATTCAGTCGTATGTTAACCCTTGAAGGCTCAAGAGCTTTTAATTGTTGTTGCCAGATTGTTTTGAAGTTCCTCTAATATTTGGAATTTAATAATTCATTCTCTAGAAAACTACACAAGTACTTCATATTTAGAAAAGTTCTGGGAGAAAGATATTCAGTGGAAATTTATTCTTGGAAATTCTAAACGAGAACATTATAAATCGTGTTTCAACGAAGAATTGTTGCCATTAGTACAACGACCTCATCTGACGTCATCTCCTCCATATTCGAATTTTCATCGAGATTCGAACCTGGATTCAATTAGAACTGTTTAGTGATAGGACTTATATTTTCAATCCTAGGATTAAATTTTGGATTATATTCACAAACCGTAAGTCCTATTTTCTAATTTTTACGTTGTTTTCTGGGGATAAATCATTTTTGTTAAATTTACAAAGCTTGTTGACTTCACTCTTTCCTTTGTTACATTTGTACGAGCCTACACGTAACACCATGTTGTTCTATTAATAATTTATCATACACTCATAATACATCAAATTTAATTTAACCAGTTTAAACTGTATACATGTTTCTCTCTCTCTCTTACTATTTGAAAGCATGAAAATTATTAACAAGCACAGAATTTCTATCCTCAGATGCAAAGATCTCTGATTACAATACTAATGAAGAAATATGTTTATGATAACAGACATATATAATATATTGACACGGTAATAATTACAGAACGTCAAGCAGCGTGCTTAGTTTTATTTGACTGAACTACATTTGGGATAGGACTCTACAAGTATGTGTAAATATGGCTCCAAGAAAGACGGCAATTCTCAACCAAGCTTATGAAGCACATGTGCTACAGTCACGCCCCTTCTCCACAACACAACACAACGCAACACATTTATATGTATGCGATATATTTCTGACTCTTTCCGAAAGCTTTTGCAACATAATGTCATGGGTTTTTTTTCACATTTATGATGCATTCGCGTTCATTAATTTGCATTTTATTTTATCTAACATACAATGCACACATGGTTGTTTGTACAAATTCTTTTCAATAAGCACGTAATTCTGAGGAGAAAAATAAGAATAAGATTAAATAGAAGTTAATGAATTTTAGCTAATCGGACATTAGAATTTTACGATAGAATTAATATTACATAATTATACTGAATGTATCTGGTTTGTAGCACCATGGAGCAAGTGAACCTGTGAATAATGTCATGAATATGTGATAAAACAAGTGGAGCTGATTTAGTGGGACTCGTAGTGTTCAACCGAACCCCTTTTCCAGCAAAAAATCTACATCATTGTACCGTGTGTTTTATATAGGTTCTTTTTGACAATACCTGTTGACAATAATAACTCTCTCCTTGCTCAAGAGGCTAAAGACGATACCAAATCAATGGTGGTAGTAGTAGTAATATTTTTTCAAGACATGCGAGAGAGATATTTTGAAATGTGTGAATATCTTCTTCATATTTAACGAAACAAGTCAAGACTCTATTTCTTTTCTGGTAAAATTTGACAAGACTGACTTGCGTCGATACAGGATTTCTTTGCCATTCGTCAATATATTCTTTTAAAAGCTTATTTTAATCTCAGTCACTTAGGATTTGCATAAGGCTAGCATTTTTTAATTTATCCATTTATCATAAATCAAAGATATATCAGTAACAATTGGTAAGGTTTTGACACTATTGTTCTTGTTTTTTTTTTCATTAAGCTTAGATTTTTGCATTTAAAATATGTGTACATTAATTGTATGTAGTTCATGCTAGAGCTAGATTAGCAGTGGTACCATAATGATTATTCCACATCTTCTGTTCCAATAAGGACGACATTATATTAATTAGTAATGCCCACTCTATTTAGCTCATAAAATGGTTTCTTAGGATTTCATTCCAAACGTATTCTTTGCTAATATTTGGTGCACCTGTGTATCTTCCCACAGACTAGTGAAAGACAGCCTACGTCAATTTTCCCTTTAAAAGTGTAACAGCTGACTTTATTTTTATGTATAATTTCTCATCCAGGTATCCCTAACCACAATGACAAGCAACAGAACAAAACAAAATAAATAGACAATCTGATCATATATCCAAGACAGTGGCTGATAATGGTGTGTCAGGGACAATATACTCAATGTGGATATTAAGTACTTCAGACATGTCTGTGAAAACGTGCACAGACGTTTCTGGCCGCATTGTTTATCACAAATATTTCAACTCTTTAAGCCTATCACCTATTAAACATGTCAATGATACGAATAATAACACTCCGGTCTCTGGTGGTACGGTATATATATATATATGTTTTGCGAGAATAGTACTCGTGAAGGACATTCTGACCAGAAAATTATCAGAAGTACACAAACATTTGAGCACACAGGGGACAACACGTTAACCAATAAAGAGTCCAAATTTTATAATCCGAGGAAAAACCATCAAGAGACAGGAGAAATAAACCATCACTCTAAAATGCCAGAGGTCATACTTAATGTAGTGAAAGCGTTGTTTGTTGATGATCTTTAAGAACAGACCACAGTCTCCATAAAGATCCATATACTCTCTTTTTCTTGTTGTCAACAAAACCGTAAAAGACTAACAATACTCTGGACAAACTTTACCATGCTGATTCACATTACTTAATGGTTC
>JAECUM010093141.1:0-161058 GCA_016617855.1 Megalonaias nervosa
GCATATACAGATTTTATGGTGAGCCGTGGATTAGGTAAAAATATTTAAGTTTTTTTATGAACTTTTTGGCTGTGGATTTCGATAGAATTGTGGTCGAGTTTTGATCCTGTAGTTTCAATTTTGAAATGAATTTTCGCCGAGTACTTCGGTTTACTTGTGCCAAGATTTAAAACTATTTTGATAAGGACCTGTCCTAGAAGAGAACAAATACGAAAGAAGACCGGAAGCGCAAGGGGAATGACAGACGAGTATTGGAAGACAACAAAAACTGGACTGTTAAAGTTGTTTCGTGTTTAGGTCTTTATATTATATAATTATTTAAATGTATATCAGTGAATATGAGTTTACTGGCAGACGTCCTTAGCCCTATTTTATTTTAGAGCTATATTGTTTATTTTTCACTGCGTGTTATATAAGAGATTTGAGGGCACTTATCCATAGGGGGCGAAAATATTTTCCTGTGCGCGCTATTTAAATGAGAGTGCGATGTTTCAGACTTCCCAGCCTCCACTATCCATCACATCTGGCCATTAATTAGGCAAATATCATCTTGTATTGAACTGCGCCTGGAAAATTATTGCTATACTATGCAATGGATACAGCCGTCAATTAACACGCGTACGAGTCATTGCATCATGTATTGAACGGTGCCTGGAAAATTCTAGCAATACTATAAAGCTGATACAGCCGTTATTGCAAAGCTATGTACGCTACTCAACATGACACAAAGATTTTAGCCCGTTCATAGATGTTGACGGAAGATACAACTTAGAAAATTAACATTATGGATTATATAGAAAAATAAAGTTTTACCAGTTAGAATAAGTATGTGAGATGATGCGTTGCTTAATCAGATAAATTTGAAAACGCATACAGAGAAAAAAACAACTCATCTATCATAACACTTAAATACCCTACTGATCTTTAAATATACGGCATTTTATAAACTTTTAGACGGATTTACCTAAGTTCGAGTCATTGCATCTAAGAATATCAGGACGAACGTCATCCAGAAAACACCTCAATAGTTACAGTCTGTGTGTGCGATGCCGAAATACAAACTGAAAACCTTGATGGATGACTGATCAAACAAGAAAGAGTGAATAGGCATGTAATAAAATCAATCAAGTACCGTAGGTCATGCATTTTATGAGGTTGGTCATATTTACTCTATTTATTGTCAGTTAGTGGTTTAGTTCACTAAAACCACGTTCGTTTTTTGTTTCAAATTCCGCTTTACGAGAGTTGTAAGAGATTAGTCCCACAAAATTTAGCATATTTTTCTAATTTTCATAGGATCATTACAGAAACTGAGCTTTCAAGGTGTATTTTCGCTTTTGAACAGTATACAAAACCCCACCTGGGAAATCAGGGGCTAAAAATGAGACTGAAGACGTGGAACTCGGACAGAACTACACCTACAGATGCCAAGATGGTCTTTTCGGGAAAAGAGATCGAAACCCGACAGCCACGTGTCTCTTAGATGGTAGCTGGACACAAACAAATTTCACTTGCGGTAATTTAACAATACATTTCATCGCATAAAAACGGTACTTTTTAGGCTAACTGAAACTTATTATATTGTTTCTAAATTACATACTGAACGTCAATAGTCGAGACATGTTATAGCAAACACTTTATGAAACTTGTCAAATAAAATTAAATCTTCTGTTAGACAAAGCTACAATAATACAGATTGAATATCGATATCGAACGCTAGAACGAGTTTGATATGGCATATGGAACCGCGGAGGACGACATATCATTTTTTACCACCACTCAGAAATAAACACTGAATACGGTTTTCTATTTAGTACATATCCTCTATTTTCACTATACAGTTTGAAGGGAATTGCATTAAACTGCAAATTTGTTAAATGTTCAATCAGTGCAACTAAGAATATCAGCACATGGACGTATGAGAAACGCCCAAAATATTACCAATCTGGACCGAGGAAATAAAACTAAAGATACATTATTCATATCAAACAGTGTATCAGTCAAGTAAGATCGATCAATTAAGTCAGAATATTAACAGGCGGACATTGCTGAGAATACGTGGAAAGGCCATCTTTGGGTATACGACATGGGAATAATATAAAGCAATCACGTTTATATTATGTTACTTCATTGCTATGACATCAACGTCTGTGTCTACCCACTTTGTCTTTAAAAAACCCATTAATATTAAATACCCAAAACATCTGAGAAATATAGAATCTATGTTGGGGTTTGGACCGAGACAAGAAAATCCCGGTCAAATGGTTACATTATTTGTCTCCCACGAGGCATTATTACATTTAATATATGGATGTTATATGAAATTAACAAGAAATAATTAATATTTATTACAAGAAACTGTTTTATTTTCATCAGTTCCAATTTTGAAAAGTTATATTGTAAATAATGAAACGATACTGGGTACTCAGCTCTACTGTAGTTATACTTAGTACAACTAACGAAGGGTAACATGCTGCATTAGATTATTCATGGGTAATTAGAGATCTGTGTCACTATCGTATATAACTCTCCTTTTCTTTGGAGGAGGTGAAACTGTTTGTGACGTACTTGTGTTGTCTTTAATACTGATTGTAAAATTACCCCCGTTTATATAAGACCCTCCAAATACAGATCCTAGCGGATTATCATGTGCTAAACTTTCAAGTTCACGGATTCTTTGAAAAAAATTTCTTTCTTGGAAATATGGCAGGTGCTACAGTGAAATTTGCTTATGGATTAATGTGTTGACGGATAAATGATTCCTTCTGTCTGGTAAGTGCAGTATTTGTCATTAAATATTGTAGGTATATTTTTGATTCAACTAGGGCACAATATAGATACTTAACAAAATTAGAATAAAGCATGTTTGACATAACACATTTCTGGCTGTTACTAAGTTTTCTGTAGTTGTTGAGAGAGTTGGGAGGCTATGAAGTGTACACATAGGTCTATAGTCTATGTGCATGGATCTGTTTTCTGTCATAGTTCATTTCACACAGCATTAAGAATTGTATCTTATCCGTAGCACAGTCAATTTTCAGGTCAGCGTCATTAAATGTAGATAACAGCATATAATTTGTTTCACACGAAGAATTTAAAGCTAGTTAGGTAGCTTTAGCTACATTTAATGACGCTGACCTGAAAATGTACTGAGCTAGGCCTGCATATAGTATAAAATTGACTATGATGTGTGGAACGAACTAGCATAATACCAAAAAGCTCGACATCGTGTGCGTGTGTGTCTTTGTCTCTCTCAAAATGTTTTTGTATAGTGTGTTCTCAAAAGATAGATTGCCTTTAAGTTACTGTGTTTTTGTTATATATTTCCTACTGACTGGTAAGTGCATTATTTGTCATTAAATATTGTAGGTATATTTTTTATTCAACTGGGGCACAATATAGATGCTTAACAAAATTAAAAAAAAGCACGTTTGACATAACACATTTATGGCTGTTACTAAGTTTTCTGTAGCTAAGAGAGTTGGGAGGCACTGAAGTGTATAGGTCTATAGTCTATGTGCATATATAACTGTTTTCTGTAATAGTTCATTTCACACAGCATTGAGAATTTTATTCTATCTGTAGCACAGTCAATTTTCAGGTCAGCGTCATTAAATGTAGCTAACAGTATATAATTTGTTTCACACGAAGTATTTAAAACTAGTTAGGTATGACGCTGACCTGAAAATGTACTGAGCTAGGCCTGCATATAGGATAAAATTGATCATGTTGTGTGGAACGAACTAGCATAATAATAAAAAGCTCGACATCGGGCGCGTGTGTGTCTTTGTCTCTCTCGGAATGTTTTTGTATGGAAGGTTCTCAAAAGATGGATTGACTTTAAGTTACTATGTTTTTGTTATATATTTGTTGTTGTTGTTGTTTGATTTTGGAACAACTACATCAGGCACAGCAGAAGACAACAAGGGTTTCCTTTTTAAAAGTAGTTCTGAGCGCGTGGACATCTTGACTGAGACGACTGGTCTGAGATGACTAGGCTGAGATGCGAAAAGTAAGGTTTGCAAAACAGCTAGATTTATCTGTCGCATGGGTGAGAAAACTAAGAGTTAGCTGTCTCTCATGTACACATAGTTACAACAAGGGTCTATTAGTCGTGATGTCGGTTTGAATGATCGATGTTACCGGCTATGCATAAACGCACATTCGTATATGCCATGGATGAATGGTTGGTGTAGTCAAGAGAGTGATTCGGACTTTGTAACAATAGCTTGGAAAAGATTTTGATTAATAGTATTTTCCATATCCCCTCAATTTGGTAAAACTTTGAAAAAGAATGTTAAAATTGTAAACCACTACGGATTAATTTACCTTTCTGTTTTGGGGGTACATTCCTAAAACTGGCTCCATGCTTTTAAAAAAGTGCCATAATTCAATACCCCATGTCAATCGTGATGTTTTATAATATTTTATAATGTTCACTCACTAAAAACCATTCTCACGTTTAGGTTGAAATTAACAGTTTACTAGAACAGTTTTAAGATATTTTTCCCATTTGTTTATGCCATGAACTCCATTATTTATTGCATACATTTCTAACATTCATTAGATTTTTACAAAATGTATATTTATATGCTTGAACAGTATGTAAAACTCCTCCTGCGACGTCAGGTGCGATAACTGACACCGCAGAAGTGGAGCTTGGACAGAACTACACCTACAAATGTCAGGCTGGTCTAATCGGGGAAAGAGATCAAGACCCGACAGTTACGTGTCAATATGATGGTAACTGGACCACGACAAATTTAACTTGTGGTAATATAACAAAATATTTCATCACATGAACACAGTATTATTCCGGTTAGAAACGTATTATATTACTTCCAAATTACATTATAGAACTTTATTATTGTTGTGAGTTTAACGCCATTTTTTGCACACGAAAAGATATAGAGGGTGGAGGAAGAATCCGGAATAAAGCAGTTAAAACCACCGATCGACGGGAAGCTACTGGCAAACTCTCTTACATACCCACATTGACCAAGATATCCTGTCTTTTCGCTATGTAGTTTGAACAGAATTAAATTAGGTTCCTAATTGTTGACGGTTCAGTTAGTGCAACTAAGACTATCAGTAGGTGAACTTCTGTGAAAACAACCAAAAGAATTCAAATATGATGTAAAACTAAAGATAGATTATTGATATCCAACACTGTATCAGTCATATAATATCGATCAGTTATGAAATACAATATCAATCATGTAAGAGCATCAATCATGTAATACTATATCGATCATGAAGGATTGATCATTCAATATATATCAAGAGGCGGACGTCAGTGAGAACACATGAAAACGTCCAATTTGGGTATGCGATATCGAAATAATAAAAAAGACTTGTCTACACGTAGGGATGTGAACTTTGTATGATTGACCACATTTATATAATGTCACTCCATCCCATGACGTCAACTTCTGTGCTTAGCAGTGAATTAATCTTCATGAATCCATAATCATGGTCCCTGCTGTTGCTCACCAAACTATCTCAGAGCTCTACCGGACTTTTAATTTTGTCCCATGTTACTAATATTGCCTCTAACACCTGCACGAGAATATTTGAAAGAAAATGGTGGAGTTTACTCGCAAACAGATTTTAGTGGATTTTACTTGCAAACGGAATGATACTAAGTCTTTACGCATTTATTCATCTTAAAGAAATTTACAGAAAATTGTGCAGCGTGTGAAATGTGTGTCTAAAGGTATTACATTAGAATTATTGGAGACGTTGAAGTTTGGTTTCACATCAGTCCGCTCCTGAATTAATACATTAAATTTTCGAGTTTTATATACATATTCTTAATCACTTACATTGAGATTCAGCATGGCGCGAGTTTCTCTAAAATTCTCCTTTTTTGAAATGTTCTCCAATTGCTCTGACATTTCCAATAAAGCATCATTTCAAATCACAAGAATAACCGTCAGAGATATACATCCGAATTTTTTAAAAATAATTTGGTAATAAATATTCAAACAAATTGGAATACTAATCAAAACCAAACTTCGTGTGTTCATGCTGCGTAATGACTACAGCCGTATGTTAGTGTTGCACATGGGGAGTCATTCCGAATAATGGAGGCTATTCTCTCTGTACAAGCGGACAAATACGCTTCGAATGAATACTTGGTAGTCAGAAGAGAAATTCGAAAGATGTAACAATATTTTGTAAACAATTTTGATTAATATTATTATCTATATCCACACATTTTGTTAAAATTTAAAATGTAATGTTGAAATTGTAAATCGCAACAAGTAAACAGTGAAATCAAATTAAATTGGAATAGTTGACGTCTTATTCAATGGTAAATTCATATAAGAGTCTCCATATCCAAAAGAACACATGTTATATAATTGAATACTCTATATCGATCGCGATATTCTGTAGTATTTTAAGAAGCTCATGTTTCAACCTTTTAGTCTAGTTTTGCCTCCTCTTCATTTTCACACTGAAACCCTACTCTTCTTTTGGTGGTAAATTCCGATCTTCCAGAAGAATTTTAAGGATTCTTTCGACTTAAATAATTTAACCCCGTTAAAATACTGCATACATTTCAAACATTCCTAATCTTATTATAGATAGTTTGTCTTAAAGATGAGTTTTCGTATTTTAACAGTATGCAAAGCTCCTGCTAAATCAGGGACAATTAATCAGACGGCTGAAGTGGAGACTGGACAAAACTACACTTACAGATGTCAATATCCTCTATTCCAGAAAGGAGATCAGAACCCAACTGTCACATGTCTAGATGACGGTAGCTGGACCTCAACAAATTTTATTTGAGGTAACAATGCATTTCATCACGTGCCTAGAATGTTATCTAGGCTATAAAGCTATATCGTACTTTTTACTATTACATCTTTCGATAACATAACTGACTTCATAGCATCATACAAGGCAAAGACACACTGAGGTATCCGAATGCACTGTTGCAATTTTTATTGAACAAAATTAGTATTTAGCATGAGATCAATTGAAACTCACATTTGTGGTAACCGAAACATATTCATAAAACTCAGTCTACATATTACACAATACTACATGCATAACATCAATCTGCATTATATAATATCATAACATTACACAGCAAATAGTTCTCGTTTCTTTTGACAGATCGTGGTGTTAAAATGGCTAAATTAAATTTCAATTTGGGTTTCTCCTCTATTTTATATGGCTTAATTTTCTTTGTAACAAAAATGTGACCAAATGCAAAGAAGCATGATAGAGACAAATAATTTCAAGATCTGATTTCAAAAGATAATTTTTACCAACAAAACTAACACCTCAAAGAAAAATACTTATTGTATTTCGTGGACTGAAAAGTAATTGTCTGTGTTTGTAAACAACGGCACAAACGGGGCTCTCGAGTTGTTCCTCGCATAATTACTGTACCTGACATGAAACCAATCACTTTTAACAGTTTCAATATTTATCTAACATCGATTTCACCAAAGTTCTATCGTCTGATAAAAAATATGTGCTATCAACGATTCAGATGCTGGCATACTGTGATGATTAAACAAACACTGTTCAGCAAAAGGCGCTGGTAAACAAGACCAATGCAGCTCTGTCCCATCATCGTAAATTAAGGGCGTCTGCTATCTGGCGATTTACGGTGCAATTGTGTACAATATCTACATGGCCACCAGCATAGAGAGCACATATGTAGGTTAAGATTCTAAAACAATAGCTCCACATACTTGACCCCTTTACGGCATTTGTTGTGATGACTCTTGCTAAAGTTAATATAATCTATGTCTTGATTATAATTTGAAGTAAGTGAAAACCTTCGTTTAACTGCGTTAACATGCGCTTTTGTAAAACGGAAAATTCCCCGAATTCATCGGACCATTTCCGTTGGCAAACTCTTCAGCTTTGGATGTGAGTAGTTCTTGCACGTTGTCCAGCTCTTCTGTAAGTAGTGCTTTCATGTAGTTTCCATTCCAGTAATGTCTAAATTGAAGTGGTCGGTTTTGAAAAATACCGAAACTTATGAAATTTGCACCAGTGCTCCGCAAACCAATTATATCATGGTCAACCCCGTTCTGAATTATGATCACAGTCATGTTTACCTTGATCTGGGACAAAATTTCGTAAGATCAAATCTTGCATCGCTTCAGCTAATTCCTTAGAAATAAGAGTGAAAGAGAAACAGAGTTTCTGCAAGTTTCTTGTTGAAATTAAATAATGGTAGAAGCAATGATACCACTTGGGGAGCAGTTGGATCACACGCTGGGAGTAAATCACTGACATTTTAACGGGCGACCACATCCAGAACCGGAATCGAACACGAGAATATATACATATAAAGCGAGAGCGTTAACACTGCTTTTCCAGGCAACATGACATTACATTGCACCACACTGCTGTATATTGTCTGATAGGGAAAGCTCTTTAGTTGAATATATGTGTCTTTATAGCATATGTGTCTTTGTAGGACTAAGGTTCAAAGTTATCTTAGTGCTTGTTAAGAGTTCTGGTTACACTCAGAGACCTTTAAATTTAGAAAATTGTTGGGGATGTCCGATTTTTGATTCCTTGTTATGTGTCTCAAGTTTGTCGCGGAAAAGGAAACTACGGTTTTTATTGCAGAGAAATCTACATGCTTGAATTTCCTTTGCAGTTAATAGCTTCGAAAATTATATGCTTCTATGATATCTTGAAATTTGTCTTTTTGGTCTACATTTGTCAACTCAATGCCTTAAAATTCCTTGAAATATGGTATCTACACAAGTTCAGGACTTAGTCTTCTTGTATGTTTCTCCAATCTTGCATGTTTTATTGGTTGTTAAACTAGCAACTCCTAATAACAGTTGGCTTAAATATCTCAGAAGACAAACAACAAATCAGAATTATTTAAATACCTTTTCCCCTTTTATGAATGTATGTATCTATGTATGTACGTATGCATGTATGTATGAACGGACGTATTTATGTATGAATATATGTATGTATCTACGTATGTACGTTCATATGTATGTATGCAGGTGTGTATGTATGTATGTATGTATGCATGTATATAAGGTATTAAGAATACATTTATTTAATGATATTGACTTTGTTTCATTCTCAGTCAGTGAAGCATAACTGGACGCAGGACACACTATATCCCAAAAATATACATACATTGGAGGTAATCAGTAATAAGACAGGGACTAATTTGTTGGCATGCATGCAACAATGTGATGATAACCCGAACAACTGTTTGTCCTTCTTTTATGATAGCCACACTAACCACTGTGTGTTGTCTTCTTCATTCCAACGAGGATTACCGCAGAATGTTCAATTGTCTGGTGGATTTGTCTGTTACACAGGCAAGTATTAGAAAATTGTCATACAGATGATAATGTCTCGAAGACGTAAATATCATAAACTTCTGCACATGTAATAAATGTAGGTGTAAGAAAATATGTTTAACTTAAGAATTACACAGGTTTTCTTATTATTATTGAATTTCATGTTACGATATTAATTACAATTATAAATTCAAACTAAATACAAAACAAGTCGATACATTTTCTTGCATTTACAGTCCGCCTACAGCAGACTTTTATACAGTGAAACCATTCTCTCACATTCCGTTCGAAGTGATTCAACATTAGCAACGAGCTACACGACGCCAGTGATCTGTAAATATTTGAATTTCATTGTCTGATTAATCCAGAAGGCAGCAATAAAAAGCTGTACTTAAGAGTTTAAGTGGAAGATTGCATAATACAAAATAAGAAACGAACTTCAATGTTCTAGGATTAAGTCTGTAAGGTCAGTAAAATAGTTATATATTTGTCACGCTATAGCATTGAAAATTCTAGTACTATTAGTGCACACGTTTATAGTCATTTTCAGACTAAAATAAGCAATTATACACTATGTTGCGAGAAGTAAGGCTTAATAGTTTATGAATAAATTTGATTTATCAACAATATATAAAATATCCAAATGCAGATAAAAGTTATAAGCATAAGAAATTTTGCTTTGTGTATTCACGTTCACGGGGCCGGACTCTAAGTATTTTGTTTCCCGAAACTTTAAATTCCTATTGTATATGCTATTTCATGTGATTATTTTCTTTGTACTATACGCTATGAAATGTGTCATTGGTTTTTATTGGTAAATATCTGGAGGTTGTTTCCTCTCTTCATTAGATGCGCGATATAGGGTGCTAATGCGTCGTAGGGGACCACGTCATCTGTCGATTATAATTTGAATTGAACTAAAGCATATTTAATATTTCAAGGAGATCATAAATAATAGTTACAAAAAAGAGATATAAACGATGTTTAGCTCTGTAATACGGTATACCTTTCCATCCACACATAAGATGCATTTCTTTTTCTCTCTTTCTATTCTTTAATCTGCTTCTTTCTTTCTTCTATCACTTCCTACCATCTAACTATGGCACTAGAGGTTCAACCATACACGAAGGAGTAGTGGGCAACACTCACTTTCCCCAGTTAAATATTCACGTTAATCATGTGTGATATCTTACTTTTCTCTGACTATTATGGTACTTGGCTGATAGCCTAATTACAATTTCATTACACGTAAATGGTTTCGCATTGTCAAAGTCGACTTCCCTTAAATGTTCTTATCTTTTCTGTCTGGATTCAAACATATTTTTAATACCTTCCTAATAATTTTAGAGTACATTTTGAGGAAAAATCATATTGTTGTAGTTTGGGAGTACCTAAATGTCGCCGTTTTTTGTAGTAAACCTGCCAGGCATAATAGCAATTGCTATGGCTTCGTCTATTGACAGTTAAGTTGTATGTTACATATACTTAGTATACTAACGTTTATTTACTAAAATGTATAGTTTAACAGATTATATTCATACTGTTTAATAGATTGTAAAGTTTCCAACAAAGTGAGAAGTTACTTTCCCTTCCAGTTATAACAAAAGGATGTATTAGTGAATTGGTATAAGACGAGAAACACCTACATAGCTATTAAATCATTTGTAGATTAATTTCCACGACACTGAACTGGAATGTTCACTTGTTTCCTCGTATTCCTTTTTGCCAACCGATTCTTCAGTTCTTTCTTTCATTTTTCATTTCTGCTATTCTCTCTTTCTGTTTGTTTCTTTATTTCTTCTTACTTTTTCTGCTTATGAATTTATGAATTTGTATTTTACAGCACCATCAACCTCATGTGATATGCAGTATATCAAGGCCACCTTGGGAAGTTCTTTCTTCTGCATCCAGTACCACAAGGAATTAAAAAATTTCAACGAAGATATGAGAATATGCGAATCTGAAAATGCCAAACTACTTGTCATTACTACTCAGAAACAGATAGCTGATTTAATGATGGTTTTTTTTTAGGCTGGAAGTGCGTAAGTGACCATGCAGCTACATATATTGACCATACTAAACCTGTTTTTATATTCTTATAGCCTTTAAACAATAAATTCAAACTCAGATATTATATCAAATTGATTACAATGAAGTTAAAAACACTGTGAAATTAGAATTATGTAAGAGCTTGAAAATATCACAAACGACAGTAAGTGGCATTAATAGGTGACACCACATACAGTCACAAGCAAATATAACAATGACCGCTCAGTGCCATTTCAAGAATTCTGAGACTGACTGGAAGTACTGGGCTTCTATTTTTCACAATGCATGTAAATGCCGGTATATGTAACACTTGACATCGAACAGCGAATTGGAAACCGAGCAACAAACTCTTCAAAAATTATATTTTCCTTGCAGCTTGAACATAGCTGGTGTCCGTTCGTTTGTCCGTTTCGAAAACCTAACAGTTTTCCTTACGCTTTCATTTCCAAATATACATTAAGACACGTTTTAACGAAGGCTTCATAGCTGCGTTCTACCCTTTAAATGTTCCATCCCACTTTTAAACTTATATTTTAGAACTGATAGGGCCGTTTGTAAAGAGCAAATTAAAAATGTTTGTAAACAATTTTGCTCATTTCTGAAAGTGTGTACGGTATGTTTACTAATGCATTGGTAGGTTGGAAATTCATTGAGGCAATAAATAGACCAGGTTATGTAAATGTTTGCATTTTACATCAGTGTAGTTTGCATAAACCTAACATTCCTTTGTGCCAGGATGCTTTCTGCCAGGTTTGGTTAAATTTATTTCATCAATTTGGGAGAATTAGTAGTTGTCTAAAGTTTTCCTATTTGTTGCTAAGACCGCTATATTTGATGCCAGGTAGTCATTATTTTTATAAAATTTATTTATGCTAAGAAGTTTATTATCGAATTATGTTCAGAGGTTTTGGATAAGTAGTCATTTAAATGTATTTCTCTTTTAGTAAAAGTAGCATATTTCATGTTCTCATATTTTATTCAGTGCTTTAAGATCATTAAAAGGCGGTCAAAGTTGGTTAGTGCATTGGCATCCCTTGCACAGATTTCAAACTCTTCATCTCATAATACGATCTGTTAAGTTTGATCAATTTCTGTTGAGCTGGGTTTTTTTTCAAACAAGTCATCTAAAGTTGTCTGTATTGTTCGCAAAGGCGGTCATATTTTGTGGCGGATCATAATTATTTTACAGATTTGGTATGTCTTCTGCTATGATGCTTTCAGTTAAATATAATCAAAGTCTGTCTGGCAGTTGTGGAGAAGCAGTCATTAACTATTTTTATAGTTCTTTCAACGGAAGCCATTTGATAACGGATAAGCAAACTTGAAGGCTGTCAATGCCATCATGATTTCTTTTGAATTCGGTCAAGGTCTGTTGAGAAGAAGTCGTTTACAGCTTTTATATTTTTAGTAACGGTGGTCATATTTGATGGCACGTTGGCATTGTTTGTACAAATTTGGGACGTCCAACATCCAAAATTGTATCTGCTAAGTTCGGTCAAATTCCATTCAGCAGTTTTGACAAAATAGTTAAAACGGTTTTCCACTTTTAGTAACAGCACCTTGTTTACTATTAGCAACAGAGGTTCTAAGCGCTAGCCTTTATTGTTCACTGCCGAGATACCTCTATCAGCGTTGGTTCGAGTTTCGGGCTCGGTCAATGTAGATAAGTGATAAGGCTTGTCAGTAGTTTCCCGTGTGTTCTTTCCGGGGTTTTCCCAGCATCTTCCTCCACCAGTAATATTGGCCGAAAAGTATAGCCTATCTTGCTATGTGAAGTCGCGTTAAACCCCAAAACAACAACATTGGCAATATCGGCCATATTTGGTGACAGATCGGTATCATATTCAAAAACCTGAAAATTCTCCATTTCTGGATGTTTTGAAAGTTTGAACAAATTCTGTTCATAATAGATAAATATATGAATGAAAGCCTTTAAAGGTTTTTTAATGGCTATAATTTTTTAAATCGCTTTATACCAGGATGCTTAGCGACAACTTTAAGTCAATAATAATTGTTGACCAGCATAGTGAGTTAATTTGACCATACAGCCAGGTGAGCTAACTTTAATTTCATTACACAGCTAATGGTGAGAAAAATGGCACTTACATCCAATATTGTTCGTTTTAAACGCTCTCTTTAATTAATACATTACATTTGTATATCATTGTTTGCATCATAGGATTTGCTTGCAACAACAGCTTTCTACTGGTACTTAGATTTTTTTTAATCCTATATATGTCGTTCTTTATTACGAGTTGGTCGCCGAAAAGAGTTATTGTCCTAAAATACACATGTTGTTTCACGACAGGGTACATACTATACCTGGAATTATACATGTCGTTCTTTACAACTAGGTGTTCGCCGAAACGAACTATTTTGTTTGTGTCCGTGTCCTTTTTTATTCATAGAAAGCATATTTGTAGTGATGATTTCTTAAAGGATGGCTTGTAATAGAGTCGATATATGGGGTTCCACGACAATGGAAAATATTTCGCAGAGATCGTTTTCTTTAAACAATTTTAGCGTCTTAATAATTACGGTGGGTATTCATTACAGATGGTATCCGGACTGTGATTCGGGATTAGATAACCAACTGATGATTTGGCATTAAATCCCTTTCTGATGTAATATTAAAATACAAAATAAATTTTCTATGGAATACAGGGTATTGCCATTACAACATACGACAGCGTTACTCATATCATAATTGAATTCAGATTTTCCCCGCAATGAATAGAAAATCCAGTAGTAGAGTTAACATTTCTGGCTAAACAAAGTTATTCAATGCAAGATCTTAACAAGCTAAATTGTAAAACAAAATCAATTTGTGGTACATGTGCCTTATAACAGCTAGGTATACAACAGTGAACGCAAATTGTATCACAATATCATTAAAAGATAAAAGAAGACACGATTGTAAATAAGACTGCTATTTGTGAATTCGAGTAGAAATAGAAAACCCTGTATTCCAACGGGGGGAACATTCGTTGATTATTCCTCCCAGTGCATGTTTGTCTAATTTTTCAACTAATTCAAATACTCAGTAATTTCAAAATTTCTTGATATGTAGTGTGTCATAAATAAATAATAATTATGCCTTCCCATAAGAAAAAATTTTACTAACCATATTCATGCATAAATACCAAAATATACGCGAATCTCAGTACGTACCAATGTACGTACGTTTTTATTAAGAGTGAGCATAATTGATGCATGTAAAAATTTATTATTTTTATAGCCTTTGTATGGGTTGGTATCTCGAAAGAAATGAGATGGAAATCTGAGTGAGCTGGAATGGAGACGCTGTTTCTCCCGTCTGGTATTCAGGACAGCCAGACAACTGAAATAATGCTGAGGAGTGCGCATGTATTCTTTATGGGCATGGATTTAACGACTTTCCTTGAAACAACCCGACACATTCTCTATGTTATAAAAACCATTTGTGATCCACGACAGGTTAAGGCATCAGTTTGTCCCCATAACAATACCTTTTATTTCAAAAGAGAGCAAGATTTTTCTTTTCTCTTTTCTGTTGCTTCCTTTTAGCTAACTTGGAGGTTGGGTGATATATGTTTGATCTTTATTACATCTTGAGTTTTTCCACCGCAAATTGTCCGTTTGTCAACATTTGCTATTTTTCAGTTTTCGAAAACCGTTTAGTCCATTTTGATCAAACTATATCCTAATTTAAATATGTTGTGACCTACCTAGAAACAGCGGCTTTATAAGAGGTGAACATATTTTCAACGTCTCTAAACTGACCAAGTCTGTCCCTTGAGCTTTCTATTTTTATGACAGGTTTGATCACGTTCATGTTAAACGTTTAACAACTGAATCATTTTTGATCAAACATGAAAGTAACATTTTCTTAAATAGTCTCTATCAAACTGTATATCAGATGTTGCCTAACGTTTTGCAAATTATGCACCACCTCATTACTGGCTAGCGCATTGAGGAAATACTAATGTCGCAAATACTGTGTATGTTTATTTGTTTGGGTTTTCCTTTCAGTTGACCCTAGAACACGTTTGTGAAGGTTTGTTAATTTTCATTTTCCTTTCTACAAAATATGATACTCATAGCATTCCAAGTGTTATATCCAAATATATAAATGGTTATTTTTATGCAATATTGGAAACGATTTTTGATTAGCAAAAAATGCATAACAAATGTAAAATTATAGTAAGATCAGCACCAGGTACAAATTTACTAGTGGCAAAATTGTGGGTACTGATCTGCGCCTAATTTAAAGTGTTGCAGCAACAGATTAATATTTTCCAAACTATCGTCTCTCATTTTGAATATTGCACAGTATTTTATATAATGGGTATAGTAAAATAAAGGGACATTTTGTACTCAAAATGTGCATTGAAGACACATTCAATTGAAAAATTACTCTACCCGCTAAAATGTTAAAGAGCACAGTTTTATTGTGGAGGTGTTTAAATTTCTGCTTAATTTGTTCACAAACTGTTGTATAGTCTAGTGTCGTTAGTCATTCATTGTCTGCTTATATATTATGATATGTAAACCTCTCTACCACTGACTAGTTGTCTTTGTGTTTGTCTATTTATATACTTGATAATGTCTAACATGTTTATGTTTTCTTTGGTGAACAGATGTCATATTTTATTATCTCAGATTATCATTTCATTTACTTTTCTTGTACACTTATCAGAATGTAATAAAAACATAGCTTGATGTAGAGAATCCTCTTTGTGAAGACAATAAATAGAGAGCGGAATCCATAAAATGATAAACTATGCAACATAATTCTATCACATTGTAACGTGATGGGTTCAGAAATAAATCCATAAAATAATTCTGCTATTTACATGTTTATTTACACTTTACACTATATACACTCCTTTTCCCTTGTGTTGCATTACACAAGAAAACCCCTACTTCCCTGTAGGATTACAATCTAACTATCCGTTAGAACAGAGAGAGAAAATCTAATTAATCCTTTCACACTGAAAGCTACAAAACCTTTATCCCTCTCTCAGGTCTGTGAATCTTATTAAACCATTTTCCCAGTCCATAATTCAGTCTAGCTAAAACCTAATACTTGACACATGAAAGCAGATAAGGGTTCTCTTACTCCCAAGGATCACTGCCCTCAGCCAGGCAGTTCTGTTATAATTAACAGCTCTAATTGTTTCAACCAGTCCACTAGGGAAAACATAACTGTCCCTATCATTATAGCATCACCTCCCAAGGTATCTAGTTTCATCACAATATGTTTTGTATTTTGAAATTCACTTATTTCTGTTATGTGAATTTCTCAACTGTATAATCTCAAAAATGAATTGTGTTATCTAGTTAAAATCCCTTCCGGCTAATGCTTAGGTGAGACAAATGCAACTTGAACTGTTTCATAGCATGAAATTCCTAAGATAACATTCCACATTCGGAATGGCCCATCTAAATATTTGATATAAAATATATTGCTTATCATTTTCCACATACCATAATGGAATCAAACCTATCATTATTCCGTATAAAATCCCCCAATTTATATTGGAACCACACTTTACGTTCAGTTATTTTTATATTTCAAATGTTTAGACGAACATTTGCATGCCTGTCCTTATTGTCATTCGCTATTATTTTGTTGTAGTGTTTAATTTTCCAGGCACATCCGGAATCAGAATATAAATCCAACATTACTCTTGCATCGACATTTCAATATAACACTGTTGAACGCTGTTATTGTCGCAATAAAGCAATGTAATTGTATTCATAACCCGATTCAAATTAATTCTTCAATTAATTAATTTATTTTTATTCATTTCATAAATGTATAATGATCATACTATACTTCCTTTGGATGGAGGTAAATTTGGGCCTGCAGATTTTGGAAAATGTGGTGACTTTTGGAAAGAAAAGAAGAAAGCGTAATAGGTGGCGCTGGGTCTAGGGTCTAAATTGCAACACTGGCTACGTAAAAACGTTCTGGAAAGGGGTACCCTATGGAGTATAGAATACTGATTTAGGTTCAATAGGGAAAGAAATGTACCACACATCCCCATTATACAGTTCATACGATATACAAATTGAAAAACGAATTGACACAAAAATAATTGATTGTCTTGTCTAATTGTTATGTTCCCTCCGGCACACAAGTAGAATTTATTCCCATCATAGTCTTATATTTAACACTCTTCACCATCGTCAGTTAAGCAAAGCGCTTCTGCGACCTGGTGATTCACGATAAAATATTATATATTAGCTTGGCGTACACATATGTACGTTAACAGTAAAACAACTTACAAAGTAATTTGTTGGATTCTTTTTAGATGTCATAGAAATAAATGTATAATTGTAATTTTAACAAAGTTCTTCGAAAAATGTGTTGTCATGTGTCATTGTTTGTTCAACTTTAGGGCAAACGCTAATCACGATTCAGAATAAAATGATCATTTGCAGAATTGCATATGATATTTTCAGTACAGAAATTCTGTGAAAAGATGAAGATGGCATGGCCTAATTAAAGTTTAGATCCCTGAAGATTTATATCAATTTAGGAAATCACTAGTCTTTTCGCTGTGCTCCTTTAAACTTTATTAAAAGCAATGATTTGAATCATGAGATCAGAAAACAAACATTATCAAAGTTTTGAAATGGCGTTTTGGTAATGATTCTTCAAATATTAAGTATATACATTAACTGAAAACGGCGCATGCACAGATTTGCCGTCGAATAATGCGTCGACGTGCGCTTACGAACACGCGAGAAAGCCAAACCAACCGCATAAAACTAGGTTCCACTTTAAATAAACTCTCCAACTTCAGTACATACTCAATTCAAACATTTGTCTCTCCCAAATTAACCAGCTTGTTTCAAACACTGCAGTGATACTAACATTATATCTCAATTAATCAAGATGCAACACATGAGATGACTTTTCACAACTCAGTTGTTTCGCTAAAGCAGGTTCTGATCTTACCGGTGTGATCAAGTCTGCGATTGGACTAGCCGCCTGCGTTCATGTTCGACCAATTACGGTATTTTGAAAAGCTAAGTCGATCTAAATCATTCCTAGATTATTAGACTTTTGTGAATATTTCAAACGTACGGTGGCTATTTCCTACACCCTATCAAGGAGGTGGGGTGGTGTGGGATGAACTTCCTATCTACTGGAACTTATTTTCTGGGAAAGTCCCAACCGTTTAGGTACATTATTTCTAACCTAGCCATACATATATCACACTCTCACAGACATTCCATCCGAATAATGGCGAATAAATTAAAAGGTCCCCTCACACACTCACATCAAGATATTTCATTCACGCTTTGTTCTATAGTAATAGTATTATTAACGAGCTCAAATACATGTATACACATAACTTCACGATATATTAAACTATCATCATCAATAGCAATCATATGCATTTCCCACCATACGATTTATAAAATACACGTACAAATATATAAATACCTATATGTGTGTGCATTAGTTCAACAATGACTAACTCTACATAATTCACATTCTATATGTTCATATACTGATTAAGCAAGTACAAGTTTTCTAACAAATTTCTAATAAATTCAGATATGCATTACAATGCAACATAGTAGTTGATTACACAATCCACTTCGATTTCAGTTCAAGAATCTACCATCCGTTAATCTTGCATATTAATAATTCTCTATACGCTATTTTGATAATTCAGCTATACGTGGGAAATTTCATTTCTAACAAACTAACTATACGTAATAATGTGTCAATCTTCCAAATTCGAATTTATGAAAGTAATACAAATATTCTGGCGAAGAAATGTTACCTCAGTAAGCCTTCGATTGCAAATCCAAACCTAGAATTCCAACTAGAATTTCCTTCCCTCCTTTATTTAATGTGCAAATAATGGCTCTTAAATTCTCTATGACCTGCCCCTGCAAACAGTCTGGCCTCTTTGAAAACTACCTTCATTAATTTAACACTTGTCACTCTCTGGTTCTCATTTTCCCAAAGCCTGAAATGTTTTTCAAGTCGGTAGTGACGTCACCAAAGGATTGCAAAACTAACATCCTAGTTTCTGCTCTGTCGTTCCTGGTTATAAAGCTGGCAAAAAGAACTACCTGCAAACGTGTCACATCACGGCAGTATGGAAAAAGAAGGTATTAAACCTCCTTATTAACAATTAATTTATAAGTATAGAGAATTCGAGTTATGTAAAAAGCAGAGTTGCATGATACGATCAAGGCAATGTAATAGCATTACACTTTGAGGAAATTAAATTGATAAATGGTATTCGAGCCGCAACTCGTTCGTACTACAAGTGGACGTGTTACCTACTTAAATATGACCGCTGGAAAAATCAAGCTATCACTGAACAAATCCTTCCAGGCTATTTAGAGTATAACCATTGTTCTTCGCTCGACTTTTACATGCGTAAAATATGTATTTGAAGCTTCGATTAAAGTTTGGAACCAATGTTGAAGTTGTTAGATCATTTAATTGATAGTGTGACAAGTAAACAATAAGGCGTATCCAAGAGCTGTAGACCATATAAGGCCAAATCAACAATAAAAATGGGTAATCACTCTAGACCATAGAAGAACAGTAGCTATAGACTATGTAAGGTCAAGTGTGAATGATCGATCTAGACCATAGAAGGGCAATTCAAAAATAGAAGTGTATACTTTCTTTGAACGATAGAAGGACAATTCAACAATAACGAGTGGGAAACACCTTTAGACTATATAAGGTTAAGTGTGGATGATGGTCATAAAAGGACAGATCAACAATAATGAGTGGGCAATAGCTCTAGACCATACAAGAGCAATTCAACTATATGGAGTGGGCAACAGCTTGAAACTATATAAGGTCAAGTGTAGATGATCGATTTAGACGATAGAAGGGCAATTCAATAACAAAATGTGACAATCTGTCTAGATTACAGAAGGGCAACTCAACAGTAAGGAGGGAGTAATCTCTCTAGAGTTAAGACCATAGAAGGGCTAACGTATTACTGCATGAAAGTCATACATACTAGTCCGATGGCGTCTAAACTAAATATCAAAAGAAAAGATTACGCAACTGCTGCAATTACAAAATGCAATAAATAAACTAAAAATATTCTAACTTGGGCAGTGTGACAGTTTAACTGAAACAAAAACGATAACAATAACGGGAGATAATAGCAAATTTGGATGATAGTTAAACGATCGAACAATGTCATTCCTGTTTTCATCCTGCATTACTTCCATTTGCGCATGGTTAAGAATCCCCTCCTTGATTTCGATTTTAATACAACTTATTCAGACGGAAGAATGCAAAGTAAACAATTCAGATATGATTTACATATATAAAACACGGGTATTCATGTAACTCGCAAAAGTAATTTTCTTTCGAAATTCTTTAATACTTCATCAAAGAAATAAAAAAAAATGACCCATTGATATAAATAAAATGTAATAAATGGAGCTGAGTAATTTCTAAAACTATATGTTTATTACACAGCAAGGTTAAAATAATTTAGAATATTGTCTTAAATTGAAATAGTAATCTGTCTTTGTTACTTTATAATATGATAAATTATACTGAAAACACAAAAGACTGGTTCTCTTCTGCTATTCTGTTGGACGATAGAGAACAAAGACAATTATACTTATACGCTCTAAAATCAAAATCTCATCGCGTACATGTCATTGGGTCCAGTCGCAATTGAAACTCAGGCAAAAGAGGTGTATTTAAAACAAAATCTTTTTGCGTAAACATTACACAACTCTAAATCATATTTTTCACCCATGAGACAGAGAAAACTAGCTGTTTTGCTACCCTTACTATTCTTACCTCATTCTGGTTGTCTCTGTCCGGTAGTCTTAGTCATTGTGTCCACACTCTAGGAACTACTTTCAAAAAGAAGAAAACCTGATTGTCTTCTGCTGTGCCTAACTAAGTTCTTATAAAATCAAACAACAACAACAACGACCGATATATTACAAAACATTAAGTGACTTACTGTCTCCCCAACTTTGATAACGCATCATATAAAACGTTTTGAAAGAGACAGACACACACACGCACACGAAGTTGATTTATTTAGTATTATGCAAGAAACTACACACAACACAGAGAATTTACACATCACTGGCTACAAAAACTCAAATTCTCTAAAAAGCATCCAAAATGCTTGCTACAACCAAACATGTGTTATGTCGGACCTGAGTTCTTCAAACTTTGTCAAACACCCCCAACCAGAGGCAGTTGAATCAAACATTGTAAACAAATGAAAATTCCTGCACTTATCAGAGTGGTCCCTTCATCAGTCCACATGCTATTCCACAAGAAGATTTCCATATAGCATATCATTTTGCCAGTATAGCAACACTTGCCATATCTCCAGGACAGAAAATATCAAGTTCCTGGATGTAATGACTCAAAAAATCTCCTCACAGTCATTACACACTTTGTTAGTGCTGTGTACTTTATCGTACCGTTGCCTACCATAGAACCTTTTCCAAATTAGAATTAATGAAAATTAAAAGTTATCCGTGTCAAAGATGTTAATTGTTAATACAATAATAATGTTAAATAATTAAGTTTGTATTTTTCCATGCGTAGAACATGTGTACTTAGAGCTGACTGACCATCCCATTGCCCTCATTAACATTACTGAATAAATTATACGGACAATTTTATTCAGTCACTGTATTAATTTATTTACTTCAACTAAAATCTAAATGCAGCACACATACAACTCATTGAATTAAAATTTGATAACTGTTCAGTATTCACGGGTCCCAATTTATTCTTGTGTAATGCTTGTTTCGTCTCAAGACGTTCGAAGGATGTTTGTGTAAAATGACGTCATTGCTACAAATCGTCTGAGCTAAACTAGACAAGATGGCATTTAAACCTACATCGACTGAGCTAAACAAGAGAAGATGAAATTAAACCCACATATACTCTTGCAGTTTGTGAAATCCCTAGTTTCATGTAATATCTCGAACTTTAAGAATTCTTTAGCTTGAAGTTTCTTTCCACATCTTAATATAAAGAGTGCTTACCAAGACCGCTGATTGACTCGCTTGTTAAAGGGAATCACTGGTATGGAAAGCTGTTACGACGAAGAGGTGACAGAATTATACCCTGCTATCCCATGAGTTCCTGGCAAGACTGTATAAGCCGAAAACTTCTTACATCGCTGTCAACAGCGTTAAAATTTTGTTTGAAATTTTTTGAAAGTTGCACATAGTATTACTACAGGTCAAGAGTTTGTACTCTATCCCAATTTCACAAAACATCCTCAATTATGAGCCCTGTTTTATCACTGAAAAACTTGAGTTATCCGGATATTTGAGATGTTCATCAAGTCCTTTATCATTCTTTCTACTCTTTCTACTACGTCTAAATATAATAAAAAGATGGTCCAGTGAATCATAAAGAACATAACGTAATATAAAAAATACAATACAAATAAAATTTGATGAAAATACTAGTGATTGAGATTTGGACTTAAAATTAATAACGAAAAATACATCGCGATAATGCACCATTGCATTCAGTATCTGTTTATGACGCAATTGAAAATTGAATTGGTTGAGTAACTGCACAGATTTACTGAGAAAGCACACTTAATATTATTTTAAAAAAACTAGGTGTTATAAGAAAACACTATTTATATTGTATGAAAACAGCTCCAATTTTAAAGCATAGATTTACAATAAGCGCTAGAAGAACATATTTTTGTTGACATCATACAGTCAAATGGAGATATTAATGTTAATGTTTGGCCTAAAAATTTTAAGGTTATTGGTCAGCAACAGTATCTTGTTGGTTTGTAATTGATTTAATCTCATCACTACTGTGCTAGCCATACTTACAACGTCTAATAGTATTTTGTCATTATAGTTTGTGATAACACATCATGAGTCACGAATGGCGTCATGACATGCAGGATCGTATAAGTAATGTCCGCGTCATCTATGTTAATTAATGTCATTTCACTTCACCGTAGAACAGTTTTATTGAATGAAATCATTATATTTCTTCACCTGAAAAATAAAATCATATTTTTGTGTCCATTTCAAATTACATTTTTGAGACATGATGTACAATTGTTAAAATTAGACTTGCCAAAGCCTACAAAACTTTGAAATTACCCATTTTACAAATTTAATTTGAAAGGAGCACTCATGTAATATTCTATATATTTTATGTTTGCTTCTATTCTATTAAATGGCAGTTTGCAATCAGCCTTATATTTGTGCTGCTCCAAGGCCTGTCTATTGTCTGGTTTATCTCTATTGCCTGGTCTCAGTCTATTGTCTGGTCTATGTCTATTGTCTGGTCTCAGTCTATGGTCTAGCCTGGGTCTACATGCTTTATAAGAGGACAATGCAGAAAGACTACGATCAATATGTCTGGCGGAGAACTGAGCACCTATAATAGGTCAGTCGGTAAACGCTCATTTAATCGTTTCAGTAATAAGATAACTCCTAAATTCAACTACTGAACTGAAACATATTGTGACGTGTACAATGTATAAAAAGCAACCGATACTGCACCAACGAAAAGCATGATTCATGCGGGACTTTAGATATAAAACTGTATCTTCTCTAGGTCTATGCAACTATTTCTCTTTTAAGAATAAATGTGATCTTATTTGAGTATTTTCTATAAAATATCACCTGATGTTTATCCTTAAGAAGGACAACAAGAAGTTTATTGACCTCAAATCTCCCCCTGCCCGTTAATTTGTTGGTGCCTGAGAACATCTAGGAATTAAATCGGCAAAAGATGGACATTTGTTTGAAAAGTAAACAACTTTTTAATAAAGAACATGCTAATTAATGTAAGCTTCAACAGTTTTCATGTACACATTTAGATAGATACCAACTTGCACATTTAGTGTCTAATTAAATGCAACATCTAAAGAGTTGTATTTCCACTTGTTATGTTTTTTGTTGTTGTTGTTGTTTTCATTTGTTTTGGTATAACCCCATCAAACCTTCTGCCCAACCGCTTGATCCATTATCACAGTATCTATTAAGTTATGACACGTGACCAATTCTGCCAAAATAATGAGTTCATGCAATTAAAATCTTAACAATAAATCAATACAAAATGACGGGTTCATCACTTTTGTCTTCCATGTTGCTGAGGAGAGGTCAAAGGTCAGATTTAAATATTTCTCAAAGTATCACTGAAAATGTTAAATACGATCTAAATAAAAATATCGTTTTAAATGAACAATGGTATTAAAATGCATAGTTCAGCTTGTAATGTCAGTAATTGTTTGGTCATATTAAAATGAAAACGTGAATCTTAGGGTAAAGACAAGATACCCAGCACAGGTTTGTAAAAGCGGCGTGATTCATTTTTAAAGTTTTTTATTATAAATAAGTATATTACAGTTTCAAAATATCATGAAATGATGGGATACAGAAGTGGGTTATGTTTGATGATAATAGTAGGCCCTGTTTCAAGTAAAGCAGTAACTGAACTCATTGACAAAGCGTTTTATCGTGTAGCTTGATACTGAAAGAAAGAACATTATTTTAGTGAAATAATGGTAAAATACAACAATTATTTGGAAAGCAACGTACTTACAGTTTAATATTACATGGATGTAATCATTCGATGGCATACATTCATACAATTACTAGTTTATAGTGAATAATATCAACATTAAGCAGGTGTGTATCAATTAATGAAAGAAATCTATATATATTGAGCTAATAGTATCAGAAGAAACGTATATATCTGTTACTGAATTCTTTTGGTCCCTTGGCTACACAAAAATATCAAAACATAACAGAACAAAATATAAACTTTATTACACTAATAGTTCCTCGGGCCTTTCACAGGTGAAAAAAAAAAGAATTAACTCGTATTCCCATAGGCGTGACTCTCTCTATCTCTTTCTTTTTTTTTTCTTTTCTCTCTCTCTCTCTCTCTCTCTCTCTCTCTCTCTCTCTCTCTCTCTGAGAAAACTGGAAACTGTGTAATTTTCCTTGCTGTGTTCGCTGCCACTTAAATATAGTATACTTTATTACGAGACATAGGTGTCACTTTTCTGATAATGTTTCGGCACAGGCTTCAACGTTGTAGATTTGCATAAATTGTTGCATACAGTTTTGAATTTTGCCTTGTTTCTCTGACACTGCTGTAAGTACAGTTATGAAACTCTGTATAAGAATTTATTTTTGGAGGTTGCTTAATGAACCAACCATATGCAGAAGTTATTCACAGTGATATACTGTTAACTCGTTAGTGAATGCTGTAACAGGGTCTAATATAGCTCTTTCATAAGTTTACCTTAAAACATAGCAAAGAAACAAAACCCACTAAACAACAACAAACAAACAGACAAATGAATCGATATCAAGCACTTCGTATGAGTTTGACTTGAGGTCATTGTTTCCCTTATATTTTCAAGGATGTCAAGATCAGGGACAATGGACCTGAAATGATCGACAACAACCTCCAATACCAAGCAAATAATCGTTTAAACCAACTTAGCACCACGCATTAACGAGATTCGAATTTCACAATGTGGACTGTATCACGTACATGGAAACAGATCGTGAATATTTAATACACAGATTTATTCACATATCTAATTAATAAACACGTAAATGTGACGATAAACCTGTACATTAAGTAATATGACACAATGGCCATTGTGCAAAAGTGATCTATCCTACTATATTGCCCTGTATGTACGGTTCTGTATGACCCATACACCATGCATTTGGCTAATTAATCGATTTGAGAAATAATTTCCTAGCAAACAATCCCTTTAATAAAAGGAATAATTTCTATTCTTTTAAAACTATAAAGAGATATGTAAATTCAAATATGACAACGCTAAGTTTTACGTTAAGTTTAATTCCTCCACATTGTGCCCTTTCTTTGCCTGAAATCAACAAGCAGATGATAATCTTTTCATGTATAGTAATTGAAATGTATATGTATAAAATCCGAGAAAAAATTATAAGGTTCACCGAATGGACCTCGTATCCTTATATTGATTGATCAGGTGATCTAAATGTGACAGGTTACATTTATGACATTAGAGGTTGAACGATTACGAGATACAAGGAACTTATGCAGGGAAAAGGCCGATGATAATTCGGATGTATTCGATTAAGTAGGCCGTGAATCACGACAACAATATAATTAAGTTATACTGCCTCGCAGGATAGATGCTGTTCATGAATATTGGATATCGGTTGTCAATTTTGTAAACTTAATAAATGAATTTACTTAGTATGTCAGAGAAGATACATCTTACATTTATCGATTTCGGCCAGGTAGGGATGGATGTAAGGTTGCATAAGTTATATATAACTTCGGTAAGGAGACTAGTCTTTGCAGCTACCTCATGACATCAGCAATTTCATGTCTTCCAAAGTTTAGGATTCCCTTTATATGATTCCCTTTATTTGATTGGTGTATTTATACAGCACTAAATGGAGGTTCACATTTGTCCTAACAGAGGTGGGGTATCCCATGCAGGTTTCAAATTCCTTTTGTGGTTCCTTTGTCGGAGAGAATATATTGTTTCCACAGTTGCATTTAGCAAACGTCGATCGGTTCTTCTTTCTTCCGATCGCATAATCCTCCCGTAAATGTACAATGAAGTAGAGAAGAATATCCTGTGTTGTGGTTATATTTTGTTTTTTCTCTCTTTGCACACGTTGCTATCTCATCATCTGACGCTTCTTTATCGCAAAAGAGAAAGCAGCTCCCAGCTCGACTCCAAGAAACCGACAGGCTAAGGCGTTGGATCATCTAGAGTTTACTAACGATTATTATTCGCATACCCACACACAAACGAGATCCCGGGAGTGACCCATATCTGCAACAGGAATTCAAGAAATTCCTCAGGAGAATTAAACTTTTACGTGCAGTTAGGCATAACAAAGAAAACTGATAAACAAGGTCGTCTTGTGATTTATATACAAAGTCTGATCATATGTGTTAAGGAGCTTATATTTCTCAAGTTCATCTGTGATGTATATACATAATTTAACATCTCTACTGTTATATTTTATATTGTACTTCGTGTTTAGATTCTTTGGAAGGATTTATCTTCCAAAACGTTCTGTGCAATTCCATTTTACATTTTTTAAACTTTATTCCTAGTTTGCACTATATAGCCCCTACTGTGCTGAAGTGCCGTAAAACACTCCTACTTGCGTACATGTTCAACATCATTGGTTCGAATCCTAATTGATATAAATATAAATTTGTTACAATAAACATCACATTATTTTTTCAAAGACCTCAAATGAATTAGCAAGGCTATATTCGGTAAGCACGTGGATAATTGGAGAAAAAGATCAACGGATAAAAAATGTGCTGTTAAAAATCAGATGCCCAAATGATTTGTTTTTAAAAGCAAGTAGAACAAATACTGACGACTAGTTAGTGTTAGATAGTTAGAAAAAATATACCAATAACTAAAGCAGTTCAATGGCTGTTTCAAGAAGAACTCTTAAGCTAAATAGACACAAGATACAAGTTGTAAATATGAATAGGGATCATGTGGGAGAAAACATTGGCTCGTTGTGCAGCTTCAAGGTGTATATATTTGGTATATAATATATGTCATTACTAATTGAACAGGTAAAATGGCGATCAAACTCCATTTGCTGTGGTCAAAATTGTATTTTGTAATTTCTCGTCTACTGTTCGATACAGATATCACTTAATTGTTGCGTTTTGAATTTTCTCCTATACTGTTCGATACAGAGATCGTGAAAGTGTTGTTTATTGTATTTCCTCCTATACTGTTCGATACAGGGAGCACTAAAATATTGTGTATTGTATTATCTCCTAGCCTGCTCCAAACAAATTACCCATATATTCATTACGAATGACTGTAGATGTAACTTAAGTTTTGCAAATATTCTTCCACCTCTTGATGGGTTAGCGAATTGAGGAAATACGCGCAGATACTGTCGCTGATAGCGTATTATTGATTTGACCCTATAACGCGGTTTTGCAACAGTTATGTTTCAGTTTTCATTTTCCTTTCTTCAAAATTTAATGTTAATAGCATTCGAAATTTTATACCTTTACTTTCAGTCATTTTTATTTCACAAATTCAAATAGATACAGATTCAGTTAACAAAAATGCATACCGATGTTAACATGTAGTACGATCAGTGACAGTTACAAATTTACACTTTGCAAATTTTTAGGTACTCATCTTAACAGAATTTAAAGTACTGCAACAACAAAGTTTCCAAATAACGATCTCTCATTTCAAATATTTATATTATGTCTATAGTAAGCTTTACGAACGTTATTATTCTAAAAAGCGAACATATCTATTGCAAACTCGATGTACCAGCTAAAACAGCCAGCTGCGTCGTTTATTATGAAGGCGTTTACAATTTTGCCTACTTTGTTTACATATGTCTGCTTATGTAATGATATAGGTACATCTCTATACCACTGGCTAATTGTCTTTCTGTATGTCTGTTTACATACTTGATGATGTGTAATATATTTTTGATGCGTCTGTGGATAGAAACACAATTATTTCATTACTATTAGATTATCACTTCATTTTCTTTTACACGTATTGGAATGTAATAAAATAAAACTTTAATTCAAGAGTCTGCATTGTGAAGAAACAAAGTTTACTGTAATTATGCAATAAGAGCGGAATCCAATAATGATGAACTATGCAACAGAATTCTATCGAATATTTTATAATTTGTAATTGATTTATTTCTGCCATGTAAATGTTGACTAATATAAAATATCAATTGTGTTGTCTAAATAATGTTCAATATTTGTGTGTGTGTGTGTGTGTGTGTGTGTGTGTGTGTGTGATTTGGATTTTTTAACGTAGCATTGACAATTTTAAAGTAACAGCGGTACGATGACTGAATTGTGACAGTTTATAGTGATGTCTAAGACTATGGCATCATGCCACTGACATGTAGCACGATGTCCCACCCAGTCACATTATCCTGACATCAGGCCAACCAGCCCTAACACTAACCTCTTAATGCTGAAAGCCTAGCGAGGCAGCTGTAAGTACCATTTGTATAAGTCTTTGGTATAACTCGACCGGGGTTCGAACCCGCGACTTCCCGCATCCGAATCGAAGGAGCTAACCACTAGGCCACCGGAGCGGTGGTCGCTGTTTGTCAGTAAATTTGAATGCGTACTTTTTCTAAAACACTGTTTCAGACTATGTTACATTTTAATAATTCAATTAAATTGTACCCCGTTCTAAAAATATCAGCACAATCTATTCTTCCTTTTTTTTGTCTGGCTACTGCTTTTTTATTAATACTTTCCAATGTCACTGGAAATGTTATCCTTTGAGTTTATAAACAAATATACCAGATTAATAAAGATTGTTAATAATCAAATTTTAACAGCTTGCACATGAAGATTGGATGCCTTGCAACTGAACAGGACCCTACATTTCCATCAATGGGACCCTAAAATTCAATTCCAAAATGTGAGAACAATTAGGAGCTTGACCATCAAATCCGCGTTGAAACAACCGTAGTGGGATGATTAAAGATCATGTACCGTTAGTTTGTTTCCAAGTTAAAACAAGCGTAGTGGGTTCATTCGAGATCACCTGCCCTTAGTTAATCCGTGGAATGCATAATTATGTTGCATTTTCAACAATATCGTGGCAGTCAAACAGGAATAAATAAAATGGAACAAATATCATGGGAAGAACCAAGAGATTGTTTTATAGGTGAAGCATACATTGTAGCTACAAAAATGCTAAAATTCTTCAAAGTCAGTTTTCAAAAGCAACCAGTAGAGCTTGGAAGGTCTGATAGAATATTTTTATACAGTAGCTGTGACTGGTGAAGCAGGTGAAAATTTATGATCTCGTCGAGAACAACGTGTTAAAATTGACTGGCAACGAACTAAGTTGTAAGCATGACCTGTTAAACACCATGTCAGCTATTTCAACAAATATTACATGCGAACTATGAAAGAGGTAACTCCCCAAAAGGGCAAACAAGTTGAGAGTTACCTTGGGTGATGTATTTTCAGGAAGGTCACATGTTTTGTAAATGCACGATTTGGGGAAAAAAAGTTTACGGTAATGAAGACAGCATGCTCTCTCTAATACAACGACATACAGTGAGTAAACACATCGATTCTGAAGTGCACAATACAGCAGTTTTCTGGAATATTTTTAAGATTCTCTTTCACCCATTGTAGCCACTTGTATCAACCAGATATATATGTTTACCTCTCCTTAACCTTGGGAAGTCAGTGATCTAATGACCTATTTCTACTGAATCACCCAAATCATATGCTTGTTCTTTATATATATATATATATATATATATATATATATATATATATATATATATAAAGAACACAAATAATATGGCAAGTAACAGTCCCTTCAAGTGCACTGGATCCCGTAAGGGATTTATTGAGATAAATGCAGTAAACTGACAACGAACAGTGCAAAACTAGTATCTAACTAGCCTGAGTGCTTACCACTCTTTATGAGTCTTTTTCAAAGGCAAATACAAAACATAATCAAGACAAACAGATAAAACTAATAAATAAAACAGAAAAACGGTTTTCTATATTATTTGTTTGTCTTATCTATGTTTTGTATATGCCTTTGAAAAAGACTCATTAAGAGTCAACAGCACTCAGGCTAGTTAGATTCTAGTTTTGCACTTTCGTTCTCAGTTTATATATATATATATATATATATATACACACACACACACACACACACACACACACACACACACTTAATTACACTAAATATATTCTGAATGGACAATTATGTAAAGAAGAAAAGCAAACTTAATGAATTATAACGCGGTGGAATTGTCAAGGGTTATACCATAGGTGCAGTGTGCTAACATGTTCTTACAGGTGCGCGAAGGCAGCTATCCATCAAACCTAATGAACCACCGAAATGTCCAATGCATCTGGTCTAACGTCATAACGTAACAACACCTACATTATTTAATTGACAAATAGCTTAAATTCATTTGTGATTATGTAAATGTAATTTCTCAAATTCAAGAGAAATTTACACAGTAAACTCAAAAGACTTGCACAATTGTACCATATAATTTGTTTATTTGGGATTTGTTTATTTCAGAATTTTACTGACTCCATGAGAAACATGGTATAGGTCTAGACCAACACGTGCGTGTACTTCCAGCTCAAATGGATGATGAATGTAACTATTGAAGAGAAAATAAAAATACCCAGACCTTCAAATAATTGTAGCGAGTTCTATTTGATTTTCGCACGTTTTGCAGTGGCAGAAATTTAGACTTGTATTTTAGTGCATGTTCACACTGCATCATATTGCTGAAAATCTCCTGTCGCTTTGAATTAGGACACGGCATTATTTATCATTTCTCAATGAAAATATTATGGGTCAAAAGATTTTAATCATGTGTAGGGGTGTGTGCAATATTTGAGTCACCATATGCGATAAGTTTGATAACTGAACAAAATTATCTTGGCTTGCTTTCATATTGTACTGACAGAAACGTATACTTCACCCTTGTTGCCATTCATTTTCTCTTCCTCATGCCATATTTTGCCATGCTTCGTTTGTTCCAGTAAGCTACTGTAGCTCAATGGTAATAATAATACAAACGTCGTGGGTTCGATTCCCCACCAATCCATCCAGAGTTGGCTGTGTGGCCTTGAGAAAGGCACTTTGATTCCATTTATCAGCATAATATAGTGAATAATATGTTTATAGGACCTTCAGAAAATAACCAATTAACCAAACGAACAACCAAAACAAAACGACCAACCAACCAACCAACCAACCAACATTTCTTGCTCAAGCTGATAACCATAAGTTTAGTAAGCTTTAGAGAGAGAATAAAGAATGCAATTTAAAGTAAATTATACAGGGAGTATTGTCAGGGGAAGTGGTAATCAAATGTAAGGGCAGCGTTATTTTATTTAAATGTGACATCAAAACCCAATCAACCGATAGTATCGGTCGAATTGATAAGCACTATCTTTTGTAATAAATTACAAGAGAATAAAAGTTGAAACTTAAAGTAAATTATTAAATATATAGTGCACATTATCGATCGTTACAAGTATTTTGTACCGCAGTTTAAACTTGGTATTAAGATGAAATGATTTTAAGACGCGATGAGGTTTTTAGCTAAATAATATTCAATGTGTGTGTGTGTGTGTGTGTGTGTGTGTGTGTGTGTGTGTGTGATTTGGATTTTTTAACGTAGCTTTAACAATTTTTCAGTCATATCGCTACGATTATTGCATTGTGACAGTTTGTAGTGATGTCTAAGACTGGGGCATCATGCCACAGACATAGCACGATGTCCCACCCAGCCACACTATCCTGACATCAGGCCGACCAGTCCTAGCACTAACCTCTTAATGCTGAACGCCTAGCGAGGCAGCTGTAAGTACCATTTTTATAAGTCTCTGGTATAACTCAACCGGGGTTCGAACCCGCGACTTCCCGCATTCGAGGCGGACCCCCTAACCACTAGGCCACCGGAGCGGTGGTCGCTGTTTGTCAGTAAATTCGATTGCGTATTTTTTCTAAAACACTGTCTGAGACTATGTTACATTCGAATAATTCAGTTGATTTTTTCCCGGTCCTAAAATATCAGCACAATCTATTCTTCTATCTTTTTCTGTCTGGCTATTGCTTTTTTATTAATACTTTCCAAAGTCACTGGAAACGTTATCCGTTGACCTTATAAACAAATATAACAAATGAATAAAGATTGCTAATAGTCCTATTTTACCAGCTTTGCTTATGTCAATTCTAAAATCCTAGAACAATTTACACCGTAAACCCAAACGATTTGTACAATTGTACCATATAATTTGTTTATTTGGGGTTTATTTATTTCGGAATTATACCGTGTCCATGAGAAGACGAGGGTATAGGTCTAGACCAAGACGTGCAAGCTCAACTGGATGATTAATGTAATTATTAAATAGAAAAGAAAATTGCCCAGACCTTAAAACAATGTAGCGAGTTCTGCTTCATTTTCTCACATTTTGCAGTGGCAGAAATTTAGACTTCTGTATTTCAGTGCATGTTCACACTGCGACATATTGTTACGAATCTCCCGTCTCTTTGAATTAGGACACGGCATTATTTATCCTTTTCTCAATGAAAATATTAAGGGTCAAATAGATTTTGATGATGTATGGGGGGGGTGAAATATCTGAGTCACCATATCTGATAAGTTTGATAATTGAACAAAATTATCTTGGCTTGCTTTCATATTGTACTGACAGAAACGTACACTTCACCCTTGTTGGCATTTATTGTCCCTTCCATATGCTATATTTTGCCATACTTCGTTCGTTCGAGTAAACCGCTGTAGCTCAATTGTTATCGTAATACAAACGTCGCGGGTTCGATTCCCGACCATGCCATCCTGAGTTGGCTTTGTGGCCTTGAGAAAAGCACTTTGATCGCATTTCATTAACATAGTATAGCAAATAACATGTTTAAAGTACGTTTACAGAGCAACCAAACAAACAAATAAACCAAAAACAAAACAACCAACCAATCAAGCAACCAATAAACATTTCTTGCTAAAGCTGATAACCATACGTTTAGTAAGCTATAGAGAGAGAGAGAGAATAAAAGATGCAATCTAACGTGAACTATACAGGGTGTGTTGTCAGGAGGAGAGGTAAACAATTGTAAAGGCAGCGATATTGTATTTACAAAGTGCCATTAAAAACCAATCTACCGATAGTATTTGGTCGAATAGGTAAGCATACTCCTTTGTAATATATTACAAGAAACTGAAAGTTGAAACTTAAAGTGAATTATTCCAGATGGAGTTCATACAGCCGTGCAAAGCAAACAAGAGTATGTGAAATATATTTTTTAGATAATGATGAAATCATACTGTTACGTGTCCAGGCTAGTACAAAAGTAACAAGAAAAGAGTGACGACAACAAGCTTTGTAAAATTTAACAAAATAATTTATTTCCCTAGTTAAACAAGGTAAAAATGAGAAAAAGGACTTACGGTTTATGAATCAAATCCAAAATTAATCCAAGAATTAAAACCATAGATGTCCTATCCATCAAAAGTCCTATATGTATTACAATATGTCCTAGAAATGTTACGCAAGCACGGCAGAACTCATTTTTGGACAAATTAATTGTCAAACGTGCATCAGTGAGTCTGTCAAAGAATTTCAGAATTGTTTCTAGATGTTCTTTCCAGGTGTCGTTGTAGATGATGACATCAATGATGTAAGCATAACAATTATCTAGACCAAAGGTAATCATATTCATTAAACGTTGAAAAGTACTTGGCGAACTCTTCACCCCAAACGGTATCACTTTATATTGATAAGGTCCATCAGGAGTCACAAATGCCGAAATTTCCTTTGCCCTTTCTGTTAGTGGAATTTGCCTAAATCCTTTCAGAAGGTCAAATTTATGGACATACTTGGCATTTCTAATTTTATCAATCCAGTCATCGATTCTTGGTAATGGAAATAAATCTGTTTTAGTCACACTATTCACCTTCCTATAATCACACATACGGAAAGTTTCATCTGGTTTCGGAACAAGTATGCATGGTGAACTCCAGTCACTTTTACTGGGCTCTATGAAATCATTCTCCTGCAAATACTGAATTTCTTTTTTCAAGTATTCCTGTTTGAGAGGGTGCATCCTGTATGGGTGTTGTTTCACAGGTTTGGAGTTCACAATTTCAACGTCATCAAAAATTTTGTTTGCACTCTTAGGAACATCTAGAAACAAGTGCTCATATTCAAATAATAACTGTTTAAGTTCATTCCTTTCTTGTTGTTGCAAAAGTGAAAGTTTCTGGTCCAGATTATTCATAATTTCTGAATTCCGAAGAGTTGTCACTACAAAATCAATAGTGTTCGATTGCATTCCTTCATTTAAATCCTCAGTGAGTGGGACAGGTACAACTAAATTAATTGCATGATTTACCTGGCTATCTCTCTGAATCTACTCCTTTATCATGTATATGTGGCAAAGTTGTTTTTGTTTTCGCCTCCCAGGAGTATTTATGATGTAATTTAAATCATTTACTTTCATTTCAACCGTATATGGACCATAATACTTGGCCAGAAGAGGATTTTATGGAATGGGCAAGAGAGCCAGAACTCTATCACCAGGCTGAAAACTCCTTTCCTTTGAGTTTTTATCATACCTTAATTTCATGTTTGACTGAGTAGAGCGCAGATTCGCTCTTGCAACCTCACAAGCATTTGACAATTTATACTTAAAATTGGAAACATAATCGAGAAGATTAAATTCAGTATCTTCATTAGAAAGAAGTTTTTCTTTCAGCAACTTCAATGGTCCACGCACAAAGTGTCCAAAAACTAGTTCAAAGAGACTGAAGCCTAAAGATTCTTGAACTGATTCTCTAACAGCAAACAATAGTAAATGAATGCCTTCATCCCAATCTTTACCCGAATCAAAGAATCATATTCTTCAAATCTTCTTGAAATCTTTCTAAAGCCCCTTGGCTCTCAGAGTGATACGCAGAAGATTTGAATTTTTTGGATGCCTAATTCGTGCATAACTTGCTGCACAATTCCAGACATAAATTTTGACCCTTGATCAGATTGGACAGATTTGGGAAGGCCAAATTGAGTAAAACAAAACTTTATCAAAGCTTTTACTATGGTTTTAGTTTTGATATTCCTCAAAGGAATTGCCTCTGGGAACCTTGTTGACGCTCACATAATGGTCAAAAAGTATTGGTTGCCTGACTTGGTCTTAGGTAACGGATCAACACAATCTACCATTATTCTGCTAAGTGGTTTGTCAAATGCAGGAATAAGTTGCATATGAGCCTTTGGTATCTTCTGATTGGGTTTTCCTACCATTTGACAAGTATGACAAGATCTGCAGTATTTACAAACATCACTTTTGATTTTTGGCCAATAAAAGTCCGTCAAGATCTTGTGATAAGTCTTATTTATCCCTAAATGACCAGCCAAAGGAGCTTCATGGAACATACCAAGTATTTCCTGTCTGTAAGATTTTGGAACTACAATCTGATAGTTCACTGACCACTCGTCACCAGCAGGTACTTCGGGAGGTCTCCATTTTCTCATAAGAATTCCATTTTTAATGACATAACAGACAAGTACTTCATTGGTTTCAGTTTCAGTAATGGCCCTTTGAAACAAAACAGGAGATCTCATAAACGTTTTACTCTTCGACGACAAGTGATTGTCGTTTGTCACCCTGATTAAAATAAAGAGAATGAGTAGTTAAAAGAGAATCACAGTCATTAATACCTTTTGATTGATCCAAACAAGGAGTGAAAGTGACCTCATCAAAAGCCTGACCAATACATGTGTCAGCTAAAAGAACACTTTCATCATCAATATCATTCTCAAGAGCTTTGTTTGCCATAGCCCGAGTAACTGTACAAGCTGGGTATAAATCAGGAAATTCTTTTCCAATAGGATCGACTTTCTGATCCAAACAAGGCTTGTTAGTTACAAGTGGATTAATCACAACCTTATCTCCAGCTAGGTCGTTGCCTAGTAATAAATTAATGCCCTCAAAGGGTAAATCATACACAATTCCGACTGTCACGGGTCCTTAGACTGTCTGATGACTAATTTACACAATGGAGAGGAACAGTAACAAAGCCGCACACTACTCCCTGACTAGGAACACTCTCATTAGAAGAAGACTTCTCAGAAAAAGGCAACGTACCTGATAATAAAAGACTCTGAGTAGTTACTGTGTCCCGTAAAATTTTAATAGGGATGGGATTGGCCAAATCACCCAAGAGTGATATAGAACCCTTCTACATGAATGGTTCATAATTCTCCATAATAAAATCACACTGGGGTTTATTAGACCCAAACAAATGCATTGCTTTCAATACATGACCATGACCTTGACCTTGACCTCTTAGAAATAGAAACATTTGGGATAGGTCTGTCTTGATTCTCATGCTTATTTATCAATTTGAAGCAATCAGAAATAACGTGTCCTTTCTTCTTGCAATAGGTACACGTAGGAAGAGACAAGGATTTTTGATCAAACTTATCAGAAGCTTGATTTTTAAAAGTTGTGCAAGATTGAGATTTAGAAGGGCTCGTATTAGGCTGAAATACCTTCTTACCAGAACACTGCTGAGTGGAAGACTTGCCTACAAAAGGAACTTTATGAGCTAAGGAATACTCGTTAGCAGAACGAGCAGCATTTTCCAAGGTTTCCATCTTATGCTCATCAACATAAGTCTTAATGTCACTATAGACACAGTTTTTGAACTCTTCAAGTAATACAAGTTGTTTGAGACTTTCATAATCTTCATCAACTTTCTTGGCTAAGCACCACCTATCAAATAACTCCTCTTTTTCTCTTACAAATTCGACATGGGTTTGTCCATCATCTTTTTTATAGTTCCTGAATGTTTGCTGATAAGCCTCAGGGACTAACTCATAACTCTTTAAGATGCATTCCTTAACCAGATCATAGTCAGCACTTTGCTGTACTGACAGTGAATGGTAAATATCACTAGCTTTACCAGTAAGTACACATTGTAATAATAAAGTCCAATGCTCCCTTGGCCACTTCAATTATTTTCAAAACGAGGAAAATATTTGTCTATTTCTTTTTCTCTGAGAGGGCACACTAACCTCATATTCTTAGTAACATCAAAACTTGAATTTGTTTCTAAAGTGGGAATGAGCTTTTCACTTGCCAGCTCTTTTTCTTTTATTCGAAATTGATATTCCCTCTCTTCCTTCTCTCTTTACATTTGCGTTTGCATCTATCTCTCTCTCCTCTTTCTCCGATCTGTTCTTTCTGTAACTGTATTTTTCCTTTCTGTAACTGCATTTGTCTCTCTCTCTCTCTTTCTCTTTCTTTCTTATCTAATTGCATTTGTTCTTTCTGAAACTGCATTTGTTCGTTCTCTTTCTCCAACTGCAATTGCATTTCTTTTCTTCTTTATCTTTCTGAAGTTCCAGCATTCTTAACACTAATTCCATCTTGTATTTTAATTTTAATTCCTTTACTTTTATGTCAGAGCCTGATACAGACTTACTGATCGAAACCAAAACACTTTTATCCAAAACACTCTTTTCTACCAAATACTGGACCAAAATGTTTTTATTTCTTACTTCGTTGAAGGAGCTTTTGCCTCAGAATGATTATATTTTCTGGCAAGTTCAAGCAATTCATCTTTGTTCAAACAATCCAACTGCTCCTCGGTAGGATTTGAAAGAAAGATCTCCACATTTGATGACATTGTATAAAAAGCCTGTTGATTTCACTAAAGACTTCAAACAAAATGTGAAATAATACTTGGGATTTAAAAAAACTTCTGACAACTAGGGGAATTTAAATTTCAAAAAACAATTTTCTGAATATTTTAGCCAAATTTCATATATCCCAATGACGAGCGCCCAATTTTCTTCTTACGTGTCCAGGCTCATACAAAAGTAACAAGAAAAGAGTAAAGACAAGTTTTGTACAATTTAACAAAATAATTTTTTCCCTAGAAAAACAAGGTACAAATGAGAAAAAGGACTTACGGTTTATGAATCAAATCCAAAACTTAATCCAAGAATTAAAAAATAGAAGTCCTATCAATGAAAAGTCCTGAATGAATCACAGCTCGAATCCCTATGAAATTCCAAGATGGAAGGTGATGATGTACTCCGTAACCTTCAAAGTGTTGCCGTGTCAATAGTTCCTTCCTGAATCACAGAAAATAATATTCCAGTTTAGAATTTCTGAATACATTTCGATAAATGACTTTGTCCAAGAATTTTGATGAGCACTAGTATTTTCCAGGGAAAGAATCAATAATTCCAAAAAATAAATTTTAGTTCAAACTGGTCACAACAAAACACCTTTGAGTATCAAAGGTTTAAAGCACAACTGGCTCATTCTTCTAATAAAATGAGTTATAAGACTATCTAAAAGGCAAAACAGATTCCCGTATGAGGGTCACGTGGTCATCTTCCCAGAACAACGTAAAAACTTTTACATGCCTAAAAGCACGTACTCTCTTATGGCCTTAGCTAAAATCAATGATTCTTACTCTGGGAATAAAAATAATTAAAAACGTTGTTTATTCAGAACTAACACTGGTTCTGAATCCAGGTCAGCAAATAGACAAAACGGAAAATGCTATCCTGGATTATATAGGAGTATGCTTGATAATAGTTGGCAGAACAAATATTTAATACAAATAATACTATCATACAGGTTAGATAATTTTTAAATCGTAAAACTACATAGATTCGAACCCAGATCGGCTGGTAAACGGCACCCATAAACAGATGAGAATTAATTACTACGTCGTCATACGAGTATGTCTGCTACACACGAGTTTATATAACACCGACTCAGTTTTACCATTCATTGGTGGTGTGTGCTTAGTCGTGATGGAATATGGGCTGCTCTGTGCAGGCAAGGCGATGGGTGAATTTTATCCGCGGACCTGGAAATGAATCTCCGTAGAGCACAAATTAAAAATTCTCTAACCTGTATGTAGTATTATTGGCGTGTGTGTGTGTGTGTGTGTGTGTGTGTGTGTGTGTGTGTGTGTGTGTTCTGGTGTGAACAAATAATCTACATTCCACAAAATTGCTCAAAAACAATTTGCAATTGTATATTTCACATCAACTTTAAGATTTCTAATCTAAATAATTAGTATTGAATTATGTAAAATGACATGACAATTTATTTTGACCTCCCAGCGTGTCCAGAATTAAGCGAAACAAGAGAAAAAGAGTTTTATCGGATCATTTTCCTTCTGCTAATGGAATGTGCCCTTTGAAAAGATACATGTAAAATAAACACATTTCAGGGACAACTCAGTTTTGGAGATTTTCGCCACAAAGAATGTAAGCCTATATCAGTGCGCCACAGAGTGTCGGCCTATGAGACAGAGCTGTTAATCTTGTAATCTTTCAAGTATAGAAGGTGTGCCATTTTGTATTAGTTGTGTAACGCAGTACTCTATGGTCTTAAACTGAGTAACAGAAATGAACGTTAAGCAACACGTTTTGTAAAATTTAATAAATGACTTATTTCCCGAGAATACAAATTAAAAATCGAAAAAGAACATAGAGTATTGTGAATTAAAACCCACATGGTCCTTAAAGCTCTATCACAGGTCTGAATATATGAACTTCCAATTGAATTCCAGCAGTATTCCAAATAAGTTCTAATATTGAATGTGTTGATGTGCCCGTAGTCTCGAATATGCTAATGTGCCAGTGGCCTGGATAGTGATCATATGCTAACAGTCTTTTGATTTATCACAATTCAAAAATGCCCTTGTCTGAATTCTCTACATTTCCAAGTTAATAATCCAGTCCAAGAATATAAATTAGCACTGTAATTCCAGTGAATAATACTTGAATACATAAGTGAGATAGAAAATTTCGACATGAATGGTTCATAATTTTCCATAATAAAATTAGACTGGGATTTGTTTGGCTCAACAAATGTATTGCTTTCAATACATGACCATGACCTTGACCTCTTAGACATAAAGGCATTTGTAAAAACTCTGTCTTGATTAGTTGTACTGACAGTAGATTTTGTGAGATTTGCCAATAAGTACACTTCGTAATATTAAAGTCCCGCGTTCTCTTGGCCATTTCAAATTTTCAGCAATTTTTCAAAATGCGGAAAATATTAATCTACTTCTTTTTGTTTAAAAGTTAGTACTAACCTAGTATTTTTGGTGGCATGAAAAACTGAAAATGTGTGTAAAGTGGGTGGGGCTGGTCTTTCCACTTGCCAGTACTAATTCTTTTAATCGAAATTGAAATTCCCTTTCTTTCTTTTCTCTTCCCCTCTGCATCTGTATCTCCATCTCTCCATTTTCACATTGCCTTTGCCTTTGCTTTAACCCATCTACTCCTTCTTTTTCTCTCTCATTGCAGTTTTTTTTTTCTTTCATTAGATGCATTGGTCTCGGTTCTTTCTCTTTCCAAAGCTGAAGTCCACGTTTGGGCAAGGTCAAGTACAAAATACAAACGTATAATACACATAATCATTAAGAAAAGCCAACAAAAAATAAATTATGTGTGTGTGTGTGTGTGTGTGTGTGTGTGTGTGTGTCTGAACTACTATGATTTTGGTGGATTGAAACATAGGTCTTCCTTCCACAAAGCTTGGATTCTCAGGACGTTTAGCCATCTTACATCCTATCGTGTTCATTTCCGGTAAATTACAAATTTTGAACATCACGATTATTCTGAGTAGGCAATTTGAAAACACTAACTAATTAATGATCTTTTTAACGTGCATAAATTTTCTCAAGCTATACCATGGCACAATTTTTTCACATTTGATGACAGGTGAGTGGAGTTATGAAATCTAATGGACCAATGAAACCTTCAGTGCATCCAATCTGAGCATTTCATGACACCTGGAGTATTTAATTGGTCTAAAAATAACACAGCATGGTTTGAAAAAAAAGGTTGTTTTTATTCCAAACTATTGAAATTCATTTGCTGCTAGTTAATGCCATTTCTCAGATTGTCGAAAAATGTTCACAGTAGGCCCCCAAGATTTGCATTATATCATTTCTCTTTCCCTTGATTGTTGCTTGTTCGTTTAAGAAGTTTACCAATCAAATAAGAAGATGATGTAACAGAAGGATACACTTCCAGAGCAAAGACGTGGGTATATGACCACAGAGAGTACGTGGGTATCAGTCATGCTCAGTTGCATTCTTGTCTATGACGTACTTATTTAAGAGAAGGCACTCAAAGAATGTCCAGGAATTTAAGTAACTGTATTCCTACTTTACATTTTCTCACTTTCTGTAATGGCAAAGTGAACTCTTTTGCATCACAGTTTATGTTCATACTACATGATCATATCCAGTTGATTTTAAGTATGAAACGTTGTTATTTATTCTACACTCGTAGAAAATGTTGAGCATCAAATAGATTTTTATGATATACAATTGGAGTGAGCAACATCTGATTCTCCATATATAGTACTTTTAATATTTATATTGTTTTGGATTCCCTTCATATTGTGCCGACATAAACATATATATTACTCATACTGCCATTTAATTAATGTCACGTTCCATATGTTATATTTTAAAATGCCTCCTTTGTTTGAGTAAGCAACTGTAGCACAGTGGGTGCCCTCCTACAGACGTCGAGGGTTCGATACCCGCCCAAGCAGCATTCGGTGGCTGTGTTTCTTTTGGAAAGTTCAGTTTGATCCCCTTTCATCATCATAATAAAGCCAATAATATGTTCAAAGTTAGTTTGCAAAGCAAGCAACCAACACATTAAGCAACCAACCAATCCAAAGAAGCAGCCAACAAAGATTTTTGTTTCGGCAACAGGGATTCATAAGCTTTGTTGTCTATTTCGAGAGATCAAAGAATACAATAAATTCTATATGATGTATATTCAGAAGGGAGTAGCAAACAATTGGAAGAGCAACGATACGTTTGAAAGGTGCCATTAAAAACCAATCTCCTGATAGTATTTGCTCGAATCGATAAGCACACGCTTTTGGAACATATTACAAGAGAACAAATGTTCAAAGCTAAAGTTAATTATAATATTTGAATTCATGTAATCGTGCAGTAAAACTGAACGTCGATGAGATATATTTTACGGTAATAGCGAAACAATGAATGGTAGGGGCAATAGTGACGCACCAACATTCATAAAATATTCCAAAGACTAATGAGAATGTGCCGCCAGGAGGCAGGGATCCATTTTTGCAAGGGCATCTATAAGTCTTTTGGAAAGTTAGAGCTTTCAGATTTTTTTTTTTTTGGTGTGATCAGAAAACATACAGTCCACAAAATCCTTCAACAGTACTTTGCAATTTTATTTCATTTTGCAAATCAACTTTAAGTTTTCTAATCCAGATTCTTATTCTTGTCATACGTAAGACAGTAAACCAATTGATGTTGGCAACCTAGAGTGTCCAGAATAATGAGAAACAAGGGAGAGTTTTCATGCATCATTTTCATTTTGCTAATGGAATATGCTCTTTCAGAAAATACATGCGAACGAGCCACGTGTCTTGGACAATTCAGTTTTGGACATTTTCTTCCGCTCTCCGTTTTCACCACAAAATACGAAGTGAGCCCCTATCAGTGCGCCACTGAGTGTCAGCTTAGAAGACAGAGATGTAAATCTTTCAACTACAGAAGGTCCGCCCTTTCATGTCAATTGTGCGAGGAAGATTCCGGACCAGGAGGAATAAATCTACAGCCCAAAGCTGGGTCGGATCACAGCAATATAGCGACCTGGAGAAACGTGAGTACAATATACCATTTTTTAGGATATTGTTTTAATAAACCTTTGTATTGTTATTATGGACGTGGTGTATAGATTGCATTCATGATGCTTTCAGAAGCCAATTATCACCTTGCATGCATAATTCTGTCTGCAGCCATTTAGCACGTTGTTCATTGACATACTCAGATGCTAATCCGTGTCATATCTGCCCTGAAATCTCTGAACGTTGAGGTGCTTAAATTTCTACGTGAATTATAACATACTTTTGTTAATCATGGGCTTTTAATACTGTCGGAATCTTTTATAACGTGTTACGATTGAGCTGCCATAAAATAAAGAATATTTCCGCTAAAGTTTGATTATATTTTAGCAAAGTCTAGACTTAACCTTTACTAATAAGCTTCACTGTGCATCAGGGTGTACGACAACTTGATGGCATTGAACTATTAAACATTTGTTAATACTGCAGATATGGAAAACCTACGGTTTTACAATGATCATCGGTACACCAGATTTGATTTAGTCGACTAGACGACCTGGTACATACTTATCCGTTACTTTGACACTAAAGCCAGGGAGGCCTTGAAATTAAAGAACCTTTCAAGAAAATTCATTTAATAACTGTTTCAATTAGCTTTATTTGCAATAAAGTAAAATCTAAAGAATTTCACGAATTTCCTGAAGCAAGTATCCAAAGCATTTCGCGAAATCATTGAATTTTCAAGTGCTTTGAATACAAACGTTCCAAGAAATGATTTTATTTTATTAACAGATATATGTAACCGTGTTCTATATGTATTACAAGTATATTTTCTCACGCTGCAGAAATAACGTAACACATACATGTACATCCATGTAAAGTAAGAAGTCTATTGCTTATGTGATGTTACAACTTTCTTTCAATGAATTGTTGGATTCCTCAAGCAATATCTAGCTGATCATGAGTGTGTCAAAAATTACTAAGTCGGTTGAGATCCCATTTATAATGCAACAAGAAATAAACAAAATTCGGCTGCAAACCCGCGCTTTAAACTTCTAGTTTGAAACATTTTATTAAACTTGTTTTCTTTTTATTTACCAACAGAAAAGTCATAAAATTCACAATAAATGTATGAAATCCCCATGATGTGTATGGAATGACTGCCTCATTTGAAATCTCGTTATATCACAATAACATAATTTATATTTAGTATATTTTCTTAATGATATTATGGTATGATGCAAGTTAATTTCAGTACATTCCAAGCAAACTGAGTGTAGTCATTCAATCAATTGAACTTTCATTGTCACTAAAATTAAATACAGATCCAAAGGAATTTCATTGTTGGTATCCCTAAATGTTATTCAAATTCTCAATCTTTTCCACTTAGAAAAAAGGAGCAATTTAATTCAGTCACTGTATTGATTTGTTTACTTAATTTGAACTAAATTTTAAATGCAACACAAATACGATTCATTGAAGTAAAATTTGATAACTGTTCATTACTCTCGGGTCCCATACTGGTCTTGTGTAACGCTTTGTTTCTCTCTAGGCGTTCCATCGTTTGTGTCAAATGACAACATTTCTACATGTCGACTGTGCTAAATTAGACGTAACCTACGTCGACTGAGTTAAACTAGATAAGATGAAATTGAAGCCCACATATATTTTTACAGCTTGTAAAATCCCTAACTTCATGTAATATGTTGGACTTTAAGAACTCTTTTGTGTGAAGTTTATGTTTACTCTTCAATATAAAGAGTGTCTTCCATGTTCCATGATTGATTGTTTGGAAAGCTGATACAACGAATTGGTGGCAAAATTATACCCAGCTATGCTAGGAATTCCTATCAAGCCCGACTAAACTGAACGCTTCGTACATCGTTGTCAAAGGTGTTAAAATTTTTATTTTAAATTGTTTGAAAGTTGTATATAATATTACTATAGTTCAAGAGTTGTACTCTTTCCCCAATTTCACAAACTTATTTAATTCAACCCGAAACAGATTTTAAAAATATTTTTCTTACTAGGTCTTGACATCCGTTTGTTAAAAATATTAAAAATTAAGCTATGATCAGAGCGCAAATGGAAGCCATAATATTGTGAATTCAAATAAATGAAATGTTTTATCACTGAAGAAACCTTAGGTTATCCTGATATTTGAGAATTTCAACAAGTCCTTTATCAAATATAAGAAATATTCCTAAGTGTGTACATTTTCTTCATTCTTCCTATACCTTTAAATATAATGAGAAGATGGTCCAGTGAATCATTAACCAAGATAACGTAATATAAACATTAAAAAATAATTATGAAAATATTCGTCAATGAGATTTAAATTTTAAACAATTAATAACAATAAATGCGTCACTATAAAGTTCAGTATAAATTTATAATGCAAATGAAAATTCAATCAATTGAGTAATTTCACAGATCTGCTAGGAATATAGAAATAATAGTATAAAAATAAGGTGGTATAAGAACACTAGGTGCTATACACAAACACTAGGTGTTATGCGAGAACACTATCCGAAAACACCATGTGTTATATGTAAACACTAGGTGCTATACGAAACACTATATGAAACACTATATGCTATAAGTGAACACTAGGTGCGATAAGAAAACACTAGATGTTATGCGAAAACTTAGGCACAAAAAGAAAACACTATAAATACTTTAGATTATATTTTAAATGCTGCTATCTGGTGTTCACCGATATGTCATACAAGGCAGGGATTTCAAAGGATCTTGATGTATTCTGTGAAAACTATATGGCATATGAGACGGGGATTTCAAGAGGTCAGGAGATATTCTATGACAACAATGTGTTATATGAGGTAGAAACTTCAAGAGATCATGGTGGATTTTATGAGAAAAGTTCCAGTTTTAAAACACATCTTTAGAATGCACATTAGAAATAAAAGTTTACTCTATTTCTGTTTACAGATGGGGATATCAATGATAATATTTTACCTAAAAGTGAATAATGTTAGGGCTATTGATCAACAAAAGTGTGTTGCTTTCTTTGTTCATTTTTTTAATCCCATTATGTATTACTTCTATTCTATTAAATGGCAGTTTTCAGTCAGCCTTAAATTTGTGTTTTTCCAAGGCCTGTCTATTGTGTAGTCTTATTCTATTGTCTAGTATCGTTCTACTCGCTTTGGAAGAGTAAAATGGGAGAAGATCTAAACAAAAAGACCACGATCAATATGTCTGACTAGAGACTTAGCACCTATGATATGTCAGTCGGTAAACGCTTTTTAATGACATTTCAATAATAACATAACTCAAAAATTCAGCTACTGAACTGAAGAATATGATGACGTGTACAATGTATTAAAAGCAAAGGATACTACACCAAAGCAATGCATGAATCATACATATAAGTGTATGTTACACTAGGTCGATCCTACTATCTACTTTGCTTTTAGGAAAAAATACCATCTTATTTGAGTGATTTCATTCATTAACACCTTATCTATTATTTATGACACGTGACAAACTCTGCGAAAAAGGAGTTCAAAGCTGTTAAAATTTTAAGACTCATGTAAACACATAAAAGAAAGCTTCAGCACTTTCGTATTACAGATTGCTGATGAAAGGTCAAAGGTCAGACTTAAATTTCCCAAAGTGTTGCTACAAGCATTAAACAACATCTAAATAAAGAATTTAGAAATATTATCCTAAATCAAACAATAGTATTAAAATGCACGGTTTAATTTGACACATCAGTAACTTTTTATCATATTACAAATAAAACGTAAGTTTTATGGTAATGACCTAATACCCAGCACAATATCTGCAACAGCGCCATGATTCAGTTTTAAAGTTTGTTATCTTAAGAACTATGTTACAAAATATCATGAAATGTTGGTGTACAGATGTGGGTCATTTTTCCCTATTATAGTACAATCTGTTTCGTAAGGCAGTATTTGCACACATTGACCAGGAGTTTTATATGGTATCGTGATATTGAAGGAGATAGCATTATTTCAGTGAAAAAAAATGGTAAAATACAACAATGATTTGGAAAGCAACGAACTGACTGTTTAATATCACATACGTTTAATCCGTTATTGTTTTCAAAGGCTGATGTCACAGACTGCACAAATTATTAAAATTCCTAGTTTATAGCGAATAATGTCAACAACAAGCAGATGTGTGTCACTTATTGAAACAAATTCTCGCAAAATATACCATGATGCAAAATAGTTCATAAATCTTTTTAAATATCATACACTCTCGAATCCCAAATGTAACTCAAAAAGTCTCGTTAGCATTCAGTGAATTTGCAGAAAATCTTAGACCACTGTTTTAGGAATGTCCTTAGTTTCCTCGGATATTTTGCTGATACTTACAAACACATTGCATCGCGTATATCCCCGGCAACTGTGGTTCTAATTTATAAAACTACGTAACTACACAATGTACCTAATTTAGATGGCCTGAACATATGCAATTGAGCGATATTTTCCATTTCTACAGATTCCTGTCGGACACTGCAAGGAAAGAAATTGTTCATGGACAGAAAGGTGCGATTCGCCCAAAGCCGATTCTCAAAGCGCATGCGTAAAGACGGGTAAAAACTTAGATGATGTGCTTCCAAATATTTAAAGAATTATATTATTTTTGCATTATACAGAACACGTGCATAATATACCATCCAACCGTGCTTTCTTTAGTGTCCGATCAGATTCACATTCTTATCATTTGCATAACACATGAATATTACACATTCTTGTCATTTGCATAACACATGGATATTACACATTCTTGTCATCTGCATAACATGTAGATATTACATAATCTTGTCATATGAATAACCATGGATATTACACATTCTTGTCATATGCGTAACACACGGATATTACACATTCTCGTCATATGCGTAAAATATGTATATCACACATTCTTGTCATATGCATAACACATGGATATGATACGTTCTTGTCTTGTGCGTAACACATGGATATTACAAAATTCTTGTCATATGCATAACACATGGATATTACACATTCTTGTCATATGCATAACACAGATATTACACATTCTTATTCACATGGACAGCAGTTAGATATTACATAATCTTGTCATATGCATAATACATTTATATTACACATTCTTGTCATTCATATGCACACCATACAAATATTAAACATTGTAACCGCGGTTTAGTCAGTGTTCGATATTTTCATGTTGTACTTAGAAGCGGAAAAACCTTTTGCATTTGATGGTAGCATCCATACATGAGTGCTCTAATTATACATGAAAGAACTTAAATTCATTTGCATGAGCTTGGCATTCATTTTAAAATACAGAATGTCCATTTGCGGTATTGAAACCAGGAGTAACGATTCAACCGTCCAATGAAACAGCGGTGGGCACGAAAGCACGGTATAGATGTGTGTCAGAAGACATGGAGCGAGGCAGCTATTTAACTACTTGTCTTGAAAACACAGCTGAATGGTCCTCTACAAATTTCAAGTGTGTGTGTCTCTCTCTCTCTCTCTCTCTCTCTCTCTCTCTCTCTCTCTCTCTCTCGTTTTAGAACCCAGGTCTCTTTAAAGAAACATACTGAACACGGACTCATAAAAATGTACGAACATAACTATCTTGTGTTCATAATTCAATGCTATCATTCTACCGGACTCAGAACTCGATCACGTTCTATTAGCTTACAGTAACATAAATCTATTAGATATGTTAGACTTATTCTACTGTTAAATATCCGTATCGTGAAGCAGTAGAGTCTAGCTGCTACCAATAACAACACATAACACAGTCTAAAACACAATTGACTTCTTATAACCGATTCCATCCCTTATTTAATTCTCATAATTGTCGGTAGCTGGTGGCGAGATAATACTCAACATTGAAAGGCGTGTAATTTGGGAATATTTTTATTTTCTATATCGTGCCCAGGAAAGGAATGTTATGTGTCTTTCCGAAGGACACACCAAGGCAAGCGATCCAGACTGGCATGAACGTTCGAGCAACACTTTGATTTGCCTGCCATAAGGCAAAGCATAGTGATGAGATGTCGTGAGTCTGTCTGTCTGCCTCCAAACATTTCGTTTTGGAACAATAACTTGAGCACTCCACCATCTACAAGTATCACACTTTTTGGATGGTTTCCACTTGGGCTACGAAAGAACCCTGTCGATTTAGTTCAAACGTCAAAGTATTTGTGACTGGATGAATGAAACTGTTGTCTTCTTATCCTGCAGTCACCAGTGTGCGAATTAAGTTAGAGAAATAATCGGGTATCAGTTGTCACTTTGTTTTCTAGCATTTATTGCGCGCTGATATCGCTAGCAGCTAGACTGTACGGGCTCGTGGTACGGATATCCTAGGAGTAGAATAAGGTTAATGTACACAGTCGATTTACCTTACTATGCGCCATCAGAGCGTGATAGGTGGATTCAGTCACCTGTAACATAAAACTTCAGTTGTTCCACAAAGGCTGTTCTCTTCAGGGAAAACACTCATCGGTCTATATATATAATTGAAAATTCCTATTGTACTAATCCCGATGCAGAAAGGAAATTCAAAAGAACAATTGCACCATTTTATTTTACTTCCGTCGGTCTAAATTTCAAAAGTTGTATGTCCGTTGTGTAGCAATAAAATGATAGATGTGTATTGGTGGCTAAATAACTACTCACAAAATGGCGAATGCTCCGTCTACTAATCACCTTGACTATTGGTTTAACATCATTCAAAAACTATTACTGCGTTATAATTCTGACCTTGCTGGAGATTACATTGGCCTGAGATTTATTAGGAAGGTCTGCTGTGCGATAGTAAATCGGCCGGAACCACTATCTGCCAAAGTTAGAAATGTTTGTTGTATTCAACAAGCAAAATACAGCATAAAAGAGCAAGCTGGGTCATCAGGAGTATTGGCATTTTATCTGCGTTTTTCTTTGAAGGGTATGGGCAGTTCAAGCATTTAGGCGACTATGGATAAATTGTTTTCACTTTCTAGAAGAATTTTCAACATTAAACTTTAGCAACAACGCATTGATTTCTGAGATATAAGATAAGTATACTTTGCAACTAATTCACATAACTATTCCTGTAATTACTAATCATGTATATGTTAGAATATCTTACTAAATCCATATTTTAAAAAATCTTGCAGGTGTCATCTTGCAAACTAATCCATGTTACCATAAGGTCTAGTCTATACGGTTCTGTACGACGCCTATACCATGTATTTGGATAATGAATCGGTTTGAGAAATATGTTCCTAACAAATATTCCCAATAATCAAGTAATAATTACTATAATTTTTCAAACTTATAAGATCCTGCAATATTGAATGTGTGCAATTTTGTCACATTTGTATGTAGCTACGTTTCCTAGCTATGTTGTGTGTATGGTTATGTACGTTCGTATGTTCATGTAGAGCTTCCTTGACACTGTTGACTGTTGCATATATGGACATAGAAGTTGATGTGTGCACGTGACTCATATTACTAGACACTGTTTTATATATGGTTATGGAAGCTGATGTGCGCATGTAGTTCAAGTTCCTTAGATACAGTTGTATGAATAATCTTGGAACTTGATGTATGCATGTAGCTCAGTTTTCCAGAATGTTGTGTATGGTGATTGAAGTTGATGTGTGCATGAAACACAGTTTCCTACACACTTTAGTATAATAATAATAATAATAATAATAATAATAATAATGAGGACTTTGTATAGCGCCTAATCTTTAGAAGCTCTAAGCGCTTTACAACATTTGACAACACTTAAAAAACATATATAATGATATGATTACAAAATTAAAAACAAACACCACGAAAGTAGAAACAGAAAATATGCTGTAAATATTTAAGGCAAGGATACATTATTAGGTCTTTAAGTCTGTTCTTGCAGTTGAAATAGGTGAGTTTTAAGAGCGCTCTTGAATGAGATCACTGTGTCTTTGTGTCTGAGTGCAGTGGGCAATTCGTTCCACGTTGCTGGGCCCTGGTATGCAAAAGAGCGTTGTCCATATGATTTCATCTTCATAGTGGGAATAATGAGAATACGAGTGTCAGAAGAGGAGCGTAAGCATCTTGCAGGTGTGTACACATGGGTGAGGTCAGATAGGTATGTTGGACTGGAGCCCGTCAGTGAAACGTAGCACAGAGAACAAATTTTGTGTTTAATTCTGGATCGTATGGATAGCCAGTGTAGGGTACAGAGCAGGGGAGAGGCGTGCTCTGATCGTGGTACTCTAAGGATGATTCGAGCAGCTGTATTTTGAACTTTTTGAAGTTTCTGAAGTAGATATTGAGACGAACCAGACAGAATTGAGTTACAATAGTCCAGTCTTGAAGTACTAAGGAACACACAAGTGTTTTAGTGGCATCAACTGAAAGATACTTGCGAATGGAGCTGATTCGTCTCAGCTCAAGATATGCAGCCTTGCATATGTTCATGACATGTTGGTGCAACGAGAGAATACTGTCGAGAGTGACACCGAGGTTTCGTACTGACTGTGTGAATTTAATGTTGGTGTTGCTGATATTTATTGTCTGAGGTAAAGGATGTGAATGAGAAAGTCTTTGTGTTGTAATCAGGATGGCTTCAGTTTCATCATCATTCATCTGCAGCTTGTTACATGTCATCCATGATTTCACATCGGAAATGCACCTCTCTACACCTTGGATGGTAGCTTCAACTTCAGTTGGATGGCTAGATTTGTATATTTGGGTGTCATCAGCATACAATTGGTGAGACACTGGATGATGATCTATGACACTTGAGAGTGGCTGAGTGTATAGAATGAAGAGAACAGGTCCAAGAACAGACCCCTGTGGAACACCACAGGATAGATCAACTGGGCTGGAGTGTTTTCCATTTGCGGCCACAATTTGTGTCCTGTTGACCAAGTAGGACTTGAACCATAGTAAGGCCGTATCATGAATGCCAAATACATGCTGGAGACGGTGAAGTAATATATCATGGTCTATAGTGTCAAATGCTGCAGACAAGTCAAGGAGAGTGAGGACTGTAATATTAGATCTAAATAAGACTAGATCTTATGGTAACATGGATTAGTTTGCAAGATGACACCTGCAAGATTTTTTAAAATATGGATTTAGTAAGATATTCTAACATATACATGATTAGTAATTACAGGAATAGTTATGTGAATTAGTTGCAAAGTATACTTATGAATGGTTATAGAATGGTTCATATACTTTCATTAAGACCCATACAATAAGAAATGGTGCTTGTAATGACCCCCAGTTTTCCTGCTAAAGTGGCTACGCCAAACGTTTGGATTACGACCTGGCGAAGCAGGCGAGACATTGCAGTCCACATAATGTTTTTGTTGGTACAAACCTTCAAATCGGCCTTAGTTGTAAGCATGAAAAAAAGAGAAAAAAATAATTTCATGTTGATTTGACTGATAGAAAACAGTAACATCTCTCGTTCTGTATTTGCTTGCAAGGTCTATGAAAACAAATAAATAAAATACTCCACATTTTTTTCGAAGCCCAGCAATGCTTTTTCAATAATGTTAGAGGAAATACCAATAGCATCCATGGTCTTCTTCTCGTGTAAAATATTTTAAAAACCTTTTACTTTGATTATTTGCCATTTTTCAAAGAATCATCCTCTCTCTAAATGCTCACATTTTAGGATAATATTTTAGTATTTAGATGTACGAGACACTATTTTACATTATTTTCATTCTCATCAAGAGCAGTTCTTGCGATTCGACCTACGAATTTTGCTATATTCTGTCGTAGAATGCTTGATAATTTTAGGCGGAATTAATATTTAATATAAATCATACAGGTTAGATAATTTTAATTACTTTACGGAGATTCGAACTCAGGTCCGCGGGTAAACAGCACCAATTTCCTTGCCTGCACGCACCAGACCATATGCCATTACGATTAAGCACACATCACAAAAATGTTGCTACAAAGTCGACAATATATGCATGCATGCGTAGCAAACACACATGCATGTCGACCTAGTAATTATTTATAATCTAACTACACACTCATCCCGGATTTCTACGACAGAGATCAAAGTATATAGAATTAATGATAGAGAATGAAAAATAAACACCAAACAGAACGGAAAGTGGTATCCATGGACTTTAGTGGAGAATGCTTGATATGTATTATCTTTTCGGTAATGAAGGATATATGTCTCGATATCGCTACATCTTCAACAACGAACAAGATCGTTTAATTCAAAGTGAATTATCGTCATTCTCAACTGGCATATTAGATAATAACAAGCCGATTCAAAACCTAACATCATCAAATATTTACCTCTGCTTTTTAGAAAGCACCGTGATTCCCACCCTTCCCATTACTGTTTAATTGTTATGCAAACAAGCATATAGTGCAAGTACACAGTAGATGACTCATGCAAAGACAGAGCTGTAATTCCCGATAGAAAAGCGTGGAGCTGTCAAGAATATATTAATTAAAGGGTTGGGTCTGTATATTGAATTAAAGTGTTGTGTCTCTAATCCATATTTTTAAAACAAACATACATCGTTTGATACAGATCTAGCTTTCTCCAGATGAATTCTGAAATCAAGATTTCTCTTGATGAATACTGAAATCAAGCTTTCTCCAGATGAATACTGTAACAAAGCTTTCTCTGGATGACTACTGTAACCAAGCTTTCTCTGGATGAATACTGTAACCTAGCTTTCTCTGGATGAATACTGTAACAAAGCTTTCTCTGGATGAATACTGTAACAAAGCTTTCTCTGGATGAATACTGTAACCAAGCTTTCTTTAGATGAATACTGTAACCAAGCTTTCTCGAGATGAATAATTAAATCAAGATTTCTCTTGATGAATACTGAAATCAAGATTTCTCTTGTGAATACTAAAATAAAGATTTCTCTTGATGAATACTTAAATGAAGATTTCTCTTGATGAATACTGAAATCAAGATTTTTCTTTACCAATAAGAACAAATACATGTGCTACAATTTGTCGGCTTTTGTGGATGAGGGCAGGAGTATGTATGTACGTATGCATGTATGTATGTATGTATGTATGTATGTATGTGGTTTAACGCAGATCAGTACCTAACTTATTTAAAAGTCCAATACCTCATGGCCGTGAACATCATCACTTCATGCATCTCAGATTACATAAAGCTTGACAGTCTCCATTAGCAGTCTTTTAAATTGAGGGTGCTCAGTGAGCCTAGCCTTCATCCCAGATCCACTAGGATACGTGATATTAGAAGTGCGGGACTTCTCTCTTTTCTTTATGCTTCATCACAGATACACCAGGAAACATGATTGTAGAAGAAAAACTCTCAAAATTCCAGATAATATGAGATTTAAGATTTATTTGAAAGAGTAAATTTGCTAGTACCAATGGTGGGGTGGTATCGTATTTTATGAAACAAATGCACATAGTATAACTCCAGGGCAGGTTTATAGCTAGGTGGGATCCTATTGTGTTTGTAAAAAGTGAGAATATTACATGTTTAAAATACGATAGGGTAGTGTAGAGACAGTTGCAGTCAAAGTGGGATTCTTCGTCGTTAATATTTCACTCCATGTTGTATATACTGGAAGATTCTTGCGATATTAATTGGTAAGTTGCGATTCCCTGATGGGAAAGCAAAGCTACATGAACAGATAACGAAACGTGAAACCGAGATCTCGGTGTTGTTTGAAGTAGTAGATCTCTTGACACATCTCCACCATCTAATCATTATACGACTGAAATTTCTTTCGATAACCAAGGACATACATCACGTGTCACCTCTGGCCTTTAGGATGCGTGATAGTACAGAAACAGATTCAGAGTTCTATCGTCTAGTTGGCCAGTTACTGAGCACTGACCAAAAAACCTGGAGAACACTAATTATTGGGTAGCACCATACATATAGCAAACACAGGACTCACACTGATCCCAGGCAAGCATCACTAAATAAAGAAACAAGGCAAGGAAACCAGCCTGGGGAGTACAATCCTTTCCACCATAACCAAGGCTAGGGCAGCAGCAGGAACCCTTATTCAAATATCAATAAAAAATTTTCTGAAACTTCTTTTTGATTTTTGTTTTCAAAATACGCACAATAAACAGACTATGGGGGAAACACACAGACATAAAATCCCTTCAAAGTTCTCCATCTTAATCATAGGTGGAGAGCGGAGACAGCTCCACACAAATAAATGAGAACACTGCGTTAAATCGTTTAGTGTTAAGTGTAGTTTAAGCTGCACTAGTAAATATTGACTGTTGTGAATGTGTGAAGTAAGAGAAAATCAACAAATGTAGATTATCTTAATATATTGGATATTCTTGTGATAACTACCGCATACGAAATAGACGATCAAATATTTTTCTGCACTTCATGTTCCATCCTTATAGAAGTCCAACTTTGACTCGTGTTTTTATTACAGAGACACTTACAGAATTAGATCTGTTTACCAAAGTCTCGTATCAAAAACAATCTTAGACGTTTTAGACGTTTACCAAAGTCTCATTTCAATGAACGCTCTCGTGTTATTTATATTTTTGCGAATGATTATAGGAAAATGTTTAACATTCTATATGTTTTATTCTTAAGAAATAGTTATATCATGTTGAACTTCGTCCATTTTGTTTTGGTTTTTTTTATTTAGGTATACTCCTTTTCTTTTTCTTTAATATTGCTTTGCACATATTTTTCCGGATTATCAGTTAAAAAGGATACGGAATTTTCCTTTAGACTAAATTAAAAGGTCGCTAAACCAGTTGTACAACCATCAATAGAAGGCAGGCCTCGCTGTTTGAGCTTGTCAAATGTTGTGTAGAGCAGCGAAGTTACATCTTTCGATATTTGTTTAGTCTTGGTGTCCTTTTTTTAATTTTCAACTTAGGTTTCTAAATTTTGCGAATGTTTGCTAAGTTGAATGGAGAATTATTTGATTCTTGCGAACTACCCTTTTATTGAATATTGAATATTGATTGTCTTTCTTCTTTTCATAAGATTATTACAGCTGATTTTTTTCAAGATGTATTTTCATGTTTGAACAGTATGTAAAACTCCTCCTGTGAGATCAGGTGCGATAAATGAGACCGCAGAAGTGGAGCTCGGACAGGACTACACCTACAAATGCCAGGAAGGTCTATTGGGCAAACAAAATCAGAACCCGACAATCACGTGTCTTCAAGATGGTAACTGGACACCAACAAATTTTACTTGTGGTAATTTAGCAATACATTTCATCAAATAAGAACGTTTTGTCAGGTAAGTTATAACTGATAATATTCTTTCTAAAGTACATATTCAACGTCAAAAGTGGGATTATAACATCATATGGCACATACTGTAAGAAACATCGAACTATTTCAATCTTCTGATGCCAAAGCTACAAGAATAAGGATTGAACATCGATATCGAACGCTAGAACAAGTTTGCTATGGCGTATTGATACATGTCTGTCGCCACGTCATTCTTTCCTGTGACTCGGAAATAAAACTCGAAGGTGGTTTGTATTTATTAGATCCGCTCTATGTTCGCTATACAGTTTGAATGAAATTAAATTAGGTTCCTAGTTGTTAAAGGTTCGTTCAGTGCAACTAAGAATATCAGAAGGTGAACGTATGTGAAAACGACCAAAACGATTTCCAGTCTGGACCGAGGATGTAAAACTAAAGATAGATTATCCAGATTTAACTCTATATAAATCTTGTACAATCGATCCATTATGTAACACTGTATCAATCATGTAAGATCATCAATCATGTAATACTATCACGATAATATTAAATTGATCAATCATGTAATATCAACAAGCGGACGTCAGTGAGAATATGTAAAAAGGTCCAGTTTGGGTATGCGATATGGAAATAATAAAAAAGATAGGGATGTGAACTCTGTAAGTTTGATCACATTCATATTGAAAAAGAAATATACCATAATACAATGTCCTATATTAATAGCAGATTTTTATAGCATTTTATAATGCTCATTTTAACGATTTGGAGAAGTTTCGTCTCCCACGTTTTACCTCACTAAACCCATTCTCCCGATTTTTTTGCAAATACCACTCCACCAGAACAGTTGTAAGATTTTTCCCATATGTCTGTGTTTTCAACCCCATTATTTATTGTATACATATCGAGCATTCATACGGTTATTACAAGCAACGTATTTCCATGTTTGAACAGTATGTAAAACGCCTATTGCGAGGTCAGGGACGATAATTGAGACCGCGGAAGTGGAGCTTGGACAGACTTACACGTACAGATGCCAGGATGATCTAATCGGGAAAAGAGATCAAAACCCGACAGTCATGTGTCTGCCAGGTGGTAACTGGACGACGACAAATTTTACTTGTGGTAATTTAACAATATATTTCATCACGTGACTACAGTATTTTTCTGTTTAATAACCACGTATTATATTATTTTCTACTACATTATTCAAGGTGTTTGGTGTTGTGGGGTTTAACGCCATTTTTATCACGCGATGGCGGCCAGAATCACTGGTAGAGGAAGAATTAGGGTAAAAGCCAGTAACAGCAACCGACCACGGGAAACTATTGGCAAGCTTTTTCACATCTCCGTATAGGCCTGTTCGATAAGGGTTGTTACCGCCCCTGACAATAGGCTTTCTTGAAGAACTCTTTGGTACACTGAAATCAGAAACCGTGTGCGTGAATTTACAATCCCTATTTCCGGCGAGCAATACTCACGTTATGGATGCATCAACTAGCGTGCCAAAATCGACTAAGAAGAGACATTATTGCAGTGTCTGTTCCAATTAGCGGGGAAAATCTGTTGACAACAAAACTACAATTCTCCACACGTTTCCTGCAGACGAAAGGTTGAGAAAAGCAAACAAAAAAATCAGTTTCTATCCTTTTTTTAGTGAATGCACATGATATGATCCAACAACATTATGTTTCTTTTTCAAAGATAATTGGAGTTAAATTAAATTCAGAGTTAACATATCACAAGATAAACATATTTATATTGTTGTGACAAACACACATGCACTTGTTACACTATTACTTATGGTCTTGCACACATGTGCTTGCTGTTTCACAGATACCAATTTTCTTAAGATCTCTCTCTCTCTCTCAATAAAACATGAACTTGGCCCAATATTTCCTAAAAATTGTATTCTACACGTGCATGCTCTAAGACATCAATTCCAACCCCAACCCCTCAGCTATGTACAACATTATAATAAAACTCGATATTTGAAAACACTGACACACACCAAAAGTTCGTATTCAGAATGACTTGAACATGGTATATTTTTGGACACAATGTTTCAATGTTTACATGTCAATGCACCTTGTAAATAGTCATAGTTCGTTTGACATATACAGCTGAGTGATGCACATATATAAGGGTACAAAAGAATTATACAGTCTTTCATAATGTCATTTGATGTAAAAGCGGACTAATGCGCATCATACATACTGATTACTGATTATATAAGGACAAGCCACGCTTGATACGTTCAGAGAAGAACTCTGGTATAATTGCCTTTAAATAAAATGAATTCAGTTTTTCAGGCAGCAGGATCTAAAATCTTTCATCAAAGAACATTCTTCCCACATGATATCCCCTAAGGATCCAGATCACAAAATCACACCATTTTCGGTCACAAGCTCCAATCTGACCTTGAACTTGATAATAATAATCATGACCTTGTTTAACCTTAAGTTCAGCACCAATCACCTCGCAACAAAAAGATGGGTCTTTAGCTGCTTCCATTGGTGTTATGTCTCTAAATTTAAATGGACATTTCACTTCTGATAGCCCTAATGATTCCTCGCAGTGTTTGCAAGTCACCAAACCATCGGGACTGCTACCTAGATGGGGAAATATCTCATTCACCCATAATCCACTCTCTGTTACAATAATGTCACTGTGGATTACCTTGGATTTAATCTGGTATAGGCGTTTTGCTGCTGGCTCATGTGGTCTACCCCATTTTACACTGTTACTGTCAAACTGAATATATCCCATGACTTTCCTTACAGTACAATTAGGCTAAGTACTGTTTTTTCAATTTACAAACACGTCCAAATTTTGAGCTTGTTATTCTGCCAATACGTGCTGACAAGCAGTTTTTGTTGTTTGTCTGCCTTTAGTAATGTCTTGAATTCTCTCACATTCTTCCTTTTCACAATGAAGAGATGCAAAGTAGTCCTTAAAATATTTCATGCATTCATCACTCTGCAAGTTGGCCTTGTCATAATACATACGGCCAATGTTGTGTAATTTGAGGGTTTCATGTCCTGGGTATGGTGCTTTAACATACTCACCTATACTTTGTAAAAAGGCTGCATAAGGGTTAACCACTTTGAGCTTGTTACTAAATTCCATCACATCCACTGGCTCAATAGGCGTGGCAGGACTGATATTAATGCTGGACTTTGCCTGTGACTTTCTTTCTAATGAGCATTCTGTTGAAAACTTTAATTTCTTAAAAGTAAGGTCCTGCGATTTCTTTGAGCTCAGTTTCCGAGTCAAATGTACGCCTCCTGTTAAGCCCCAGATAATTATATGTCATTTTCACTAACATGTGGTATGTCTTCAACATTACACGTCCAATTATCACGAAGTAATATCAGGTAATATCTCCCCAAACGGTGTCTTGAATTTTTCAATGGTTCGAACCTCATCATTTTTACTGTCTTGTACATGTATTTCTCTCAACGTCCTAATACCTAAATCTGCCACTCCTTTCGCCCTTTTTAGTAGTTCGGCTTTATTTCCTGACACGTGGGTACCTCTATCCCGTAAATATGTCTTGAGGCACTTTCCACTAAGGTTTTCCAGGTCACCGGCTTTGTTGACATCTTTGTTGGCCTCCATCACAGAATACAAATTTTCTCGCCGGAAGAGCGTTGCATCATGGGTAAATTAGGGGAATTAATAAGTCAAGGGACGTAACAACCGTTATCGAACAGGCCTATGGCCGAGCTCGAGACTCTAACCCACGCGGACAGAGGTGAAATGGCAATGATTTGTAAAGGCAAGCAAGCGTTTTAGACCACTCGGCCAACCAAGGCCCTTATTATTGGCCAACATAATTGCGGTCATAACAACAACTGGCACATAATTTATGTTGCATATCGAGTTATTTCAATCTTCTGTTAGCGAAAGCTACAAAAGTGAAGGCTAGAAAAAAACAAGTTTCTTATGGCGCATGGATACATATAGCACGCCGTATCATTCTTTCCCACGACACAGGAATATAACTAGAATGTGAGTTTGTATTTATAAGATATCTTCTATTTTCGATATACAGTTTCAATTCAATTCAGTTAGGTTGTTAAAAGTACATTCGGTGCAAATATACTATCAACAGTGTATGTGAAAAGGCCCAAAATAGTTCAAATATGGACCCACGAGATATAACTAAAGATAGAAGATCCATATCTAACACTACATCAGTCATGTCTGATGGATCCATCAAGTACAAATATCACTAGCAGGACGTTACTGAAAATACATGAAAACATCTAGTTTGTGTGTACGATACGGAAATAGTAAAACGCAATTATACACATTCAGGAATGTGGACTCAATAAGGTTGGATACATTAACGTTTGCTGCTCCTCTCCCATAGCGTCAAATATTGTATTAGCAGTGAATTTATCTCCACGAATCCATAGTCCCGATTCTTGCTGATGCTCACAAAACTGCCTCAATGACCCAACCAGAATTTCAAGGACGTCACCTGCTACTTATAATGCCACTGGTACGTCTATGTGACCATAGCATCATCAATTGCAAAAACAGAGACTGGTTGTTTGCAAATAAATTTGCGAACATTTTAAATTCTTTCCTCGTGATTCATATAAGAGATCAAAGAAATGAAAAACAGCAGTAACATTAGTGACAGCAATTAGTTTTGTTTAAAAGATACATGACACTGGTATAGCGGATTTTAATTGCCAACGGAATGAAACTAAGTCTTTACCTATTTATTCATCTTAAAGAAATTAACAGAAAAATATGCAACGTGTGAAATGTACGTCTAAATGTATTACTGTAGAATTATTGGAGAGGTTGAAGTTTGGTTTCATGTCAGTCTGGTCCTGAATTAATACATTATTTTCTTGCGTTTTAAGTACATATTTTTAATCACTTACATTGAGAAGCAGTATGGGGCGAGTTGCTCTAAAATACACCTCTGTTGAAGTGTTCTCTAGTTGTTAGGATATTTCCCATAAAGCATAATTTCAAATCACAAGAATAACCGTCAGTGACATACACAGGATTTTTCAAAATAATTTGGTAATAAATGTTCAAACAACTTTTAAAAAATTAATCAAAAGACAGATTTTGCGCGTGTGTATGCTGCGTAATGACCACAAGCGTATGTTTGTGCTGCACATGGGAAGTCATTCCGAATGATAGAGGCTATCATCTTTGCATAAAACGAATGTTTAGCATAGTGAAGAGAGATATTCAAAAGGTGTAACAATATATTGGAAACAATTTTGGTTAATACTATTATCTATGTCTAGTGTTTGCTAAAATGTAAAAAGTGTTGTTTAAATTGTAAAGCACAACAATTAAACAGTGAAGTCACATTAATTAGAATTAGTGAACGTCTTATTCCATGGTAAATTCCTATAACAGGCTGCATATCCAAAAAACACATATAATTCAATACCCCATATCCATCGCGATGTTCTATAGTATTTTATGAAGCCCATTTTTCAACTATTCAGAGTAGTTTAGCCTCCCCTGCAATTTCTCACTACAACCATACTCCCATTTTGGTTGCAAATTCCGTTCTTCTAGAAGAGTTATAAGATATTTTTTAACTTGAATATTTTTAACCCCGTTAATTTATCGCATAAATTTCAAACATTCAAAGGATTATTATAGACAGTTATTGTCGCTTTTTGAACAGTATGTAAAACGCCTGCGAAATCAGGGGCGATAAATCAGACAGCAGAAGTCGAGATCGGACAAAACTACACTTACAGATGTCAGAGTAATCTATTCGAGAAAGGAGATCAGAACCCAACAGTTACATGTCTACATGACGGTAGCTGGACTTCGACAAATTTTATTTGCGGTAATTTAACAATGCAGTTCATCACATGACATAATGTTATCTAGGTTATAAAACCAAATCCTATTTCTCACCATTACATCTTTCGATAACAGCTCATGACCCACACCCACACATAAGTGACGTCATCGCATCATACAAAGGCAACGACACATGTTCCGAGGCATCCAAATTCACTGAAGATTTTGTTTAGGGTTTTTCCCTCTATTATTGAACAAAAATTTGTAATTTTCATGTTATCAATTAAATCTTAAGTTTGTGGTAATTGAAACTCGTATTCATGAAACTCGTGAGATTGTTGAAATCTTTGGTTCACCGGTACGGAGAATTTATTTCATTTCGAAAGCTTCAAAAGAAATGCGCAGTTAAGTAGGAATATATACATATTGCACAATACTACATCCATAACATCACTCTGCATTATATAATATTGCATTAAATTAACAAATAGCTCTCGTTTCTTTGCACACCTGCGGATATTAAAATGAGTAAATTAAATTTAAATTTGGGTTTCTGCTGTATCATACGTGATTTAATTTCCTTTGGAAACAAAAATATGACCAAGTGCAAACAAGCATGGTGTAGACAGATATTTTAACATTTGATTTCGAAAGATAATTTATTACAAACAAAACTAACAGTACAAAGAAAAATATTTATTGTCCTCGTGGGCTGAAAAGTGATTGGCTATATTTGTAAACAAGGACACAAACGAGGCTATCGAGCTATTCCTCGCATAATTAATGTACCTGTCAATATCACCTTTAAAAGTTTCACAATTTATTTAACGTCGATTTCATTAAAGTTTTATCGTCTGATAAAAAGATCTGCCATTAACGGCTCAGATGTTAGCATATTGTGATGATTTAAACACTGCTCAACAGATGGCGCTGGCAAACAAGACCAATGCATCTCTGTAAGATCGTTCCTAAGCCTTTGCTATCTGGCGATTCACGATACTTATATATATATATATATATATATATATATATATATATATATACATTACGATTCTAACAAAATAGTTTCATACATTGACCTCTCTACTGCATTTGCTGTGATGATTATTGCCAAGGTTAACCTCTGTCTTGATTATACTTTGAGGTTAATCCAAACCTTCGCAAAAGCATGTTAATATAAATCGTAAAATTCCCCAGTTTTATTGGAGAATTTCCGTTGTCAAACTCTTCAGCTTCGGATATGACTAATTCTTGCACGTTGTCCAGCTCTTCTGTTTCAAAGGTAAGTATACTTGCATGTACTGTCTAATCCCACAGTGCCTAAATTAAATTGGTCGATTTTGAAAAACATCATAACTTATGATGTTTGCACCAGTGCTACACAAACCCTTTGCTACATTGTTCACCCCTTTCTGAGTTGTCATCAAATTCATTTTGACCTTAACTTGTGACAAAATTTGATAAGTTTATATTATAGTGCAAGATATGATCTTGAAAACCTTGAGATTTCGATATCTTTCATGGCTTCAGCGAATTCCTTGGAAAATAAGTCTGAAAGGGAACCAGCATTTCTGCAAGTTTCTTGTTGAAGTTAAATTATGGTGGCAGTGTTTTTTCTGAAGACGCAAGGATACCAAATGGAGAGCAGTTTGATCATACGATGGAGGTACATCACTGACATTCTGACGGGCGAACACATTCAATTGCGCTTGTTGGAACCGAGATCAAACATGAGACTGTATACATGCAATGCTCCCTTAAGTTGCATATGTGTCTCTTTGTGGCACTTAAATCCAAACTATCGTTACTGTTTGTTAAAGTCACCGATTATACTCAGATACATTGAGCTTTAGACGATTGTGGAGATTCGGAGATGTTTTTACTTCTTATTATATATTCCAACGTTTCCCCTCAAGAGGAAACTTCGTATTTTAATGCGAAGAAATCTCCATGTATAATTTCCTTTGCAGCTAATACCCTCGATAATTATATCCTTCTATGAGACCTGAAAATTTGCGTTTCAGTTCACATTTGTCAGAATCAAGTGTTACGATTCTATGGTCTTTAACTAAGTAACAGAAAAAGAGCGAAAGCCAACACGTTTTGTAATATATATATATATATATATATATATATAGAGAGAGAGAGAGAGAGAGAGAGAGAGAGAGAGAGAGAGAGAGAGAGAGAGAGACAGACAGACAGACAGACATTAAGAAAAGTTACACTGGTCTTGAAGTCCGATAGAATCTACATCAATCTGCGATCTCCAAGCCAGATTTTAACTAAGTGTTTACATATAGCATAACAGAGAAAATAAGAAGGTGAGAAAGTGTTCAGAGTAAGCTCATGGCCATTATATTTGCAGTAGAGAAAGAGTAATAGAGGCTGAAAGAAAGAATTGATTTGCGACTCGGAAACAAATGCAGTGGAATCACATATTTACCACTGATTTTTAAACTCCAAAAAATACGTTCAAAATATTAAAAGTATGTTTTTATTATTATAGTTAATTTTATTATTAGTGTGTTTATTTTTTTGTGATATCGATTGCAATAAAATTGAAGTATATTTGTGCACTTCAGTATGAATGTGCGTATGTATATTTGTGCTTATGTATGTATGTATGTATGTATGTATGTAAGGATACATGAATACAGTTCCTTAATGATATTGACTGTTTCTTTCATATTCAGTGAAGCAGAACTGGACACAGGACATAATCTATCCAAACAACACAGATGAATCTGAAGTAATCAGTAATGAAACAGGGATTGGTTTGCTGGCATGCATGCAACGATGTGATGATCGGAACAGCTGTTTTTCCTTCTTTTATGATAACCGCAATAGCCACTGTGTGTTGTCTTCTTCATTCCGACGAGGATTACCCAAAGGATTTCAATTATCTGATGGATTGGTCTATTACACAGGCAAGCATTTGATAATTGTTATACAGATGACGATGCTTTGTAGATGTACATGGCATAAAACTTCTGCACATGTAACAATTGTAAATATATATAAACTGGTAACGTAAGAAGTGCGCAGTCATTCTCGTTATGATTTTATTATGTTTATGGGTGATATTAATTAAAATCATAAACTCAAATCATTACATTCACTGGCGATTTTAATTACAAACGCAGTCGATACACTTTCTTTCATTCACAGTCCACTCACCGCAGACGTTCATACAGTGAAACAATTCGCTCTCATTCCGTTTGGAGTAACTCAACATTAGCAACGAGTTACCCTCGGCAGTGATTTGTAAAATGGAGTTTCATCGCCTGATACATCCAACAGACAAAATTAAAAAGTTGTATATAAGAGTTGGCTAAAGATATGACAATTTCGAAGAGTATATGATTATAAAGTTATTTTAATGAAGGAGAAGATTGTATAATGTCAAATAATAAATGAAATACAGACTCTAATGATAAGGTCAGTAAAGTTAGTAGACTAGACACATACTTGTCATGCTATAGCATCGAATATTTTAGTAGTAATTAGTGGACAGGATTATGGTAACTATTAGATGAACAAATAAATAATTTACTATGTCACCAGGAGTAACACCAGTCATTTTAGTTTTATTTATCTGATTCAAATAGAAAAAAAATTGAAGACAATTTAATTTTAAGGAAAGAAACAAGAACATTCTGCACTATTCATAGGTATGGCTCAGGATATTATTAGTAAATGAAATGGAAAGCTTAAACATTTGTGGATAAATTTTAGTTATCAAGAATGGACAATATTTAGATACAGTGTATCCACTGCTGCACCACCAATACCAGCCGGGACACCCATCACTGGGTGTTTCGCAACTTATCCCGGAGCACCCTTCTGATGGCGGGGCAACAGTGTTGATCAATCACTATCTGGTGGTGGTGGGAAGCCACCTCTTGTCATCACGCTTCATCCATAGTCAACTTGACGCTCTTTATGCAGTTTTGCCCAGTGCTTGAAACGCCAGTTTGCCGTCCTTCCCTGTTATCCCTAGAGCACTGAGCATCTTCCAGGCTGACTGAGCAGGAAACACTCTACCTCCCATCTCTACTGGTCATCCTCTGCTCTTGCTTGTTTCCATACGTTCTGCATACTTGGTCAACTTTCTTTTATGAACCTCATCGCACCTCTCGTCCCAAATTACAGTCAGTTTAATGGCCACCAGCTTCTTCCTATACTCGGACCAAATCACTACATATGGACGAAGAGATGTCTAGACAATTTTCTGGATAAACAATATCTTCTACAGATCCTCATGCATGTCCCAAATCTCTGCTTCTTCGAGGATTCTCTTCTCTGTGGTGAGTATTTGTTACTGGTTTCTCCCTCTTCGACAAAGTTTATAAACCTTTGCCTTGTGATTGATGCTGGTCTTCTCTTCTTTCTCTCCCTCTCCAAGATGTCTGCAAGCTCTTGTCAGATATGGTTATACCTCCATCTGTAGCGGCCTTGTGTTGTAAAGTCGGCATGCTGACAAGATGCGATCTTGACTACCTCTTTTACAACAGAGCTGACATTCATGATTCGCAGTGAGGCCTTTATATGTGCAAATTTGTTGGAGACGGCAGAAAATTACCAGCGTAAACTGGATCTGGAGTGGACCGTAATACCAGATATCAGACCACATTAGCTTCCTCTCTGGTAAAGACCTCCTGGTCCATGCTCCTTGGCTTCCCAGTTGGACAATCTTTGATGCCGACTCTCCTTCTCCACTTTCCGTAGCTCAACTGGATCATTGACCTTCTCATAGCTGGGTCAGCCTCCCACTAGGCAGTAGTCAATTTGGTACATTTAGCCTTGCATTTACCGGTAGGTCCTGATCTGTTAATCTTCTGCATTTCTTCTTCTACCTGTTTCTGTAGCCGTTTGATGCCGTTTGTGTCTTTCAGCGCTGCATCAAGACACTTGATAGGATTGTGCAGAATAAATGGGCTCTCCTCATCTTGGATATTTATCCCAAACTGGGAAGTGACCCGAACCGTTTCTTATCACCAGGGCCCTGGACTTCCTTGCCTTAAACTTTGTGCGAGCCCATAATACAGTCTTTTCCAGTGCTGTTAACATTTACCTTGCCTGGACATGTGTGTCATTGATCACTGTCAGACCATCGATGAATCCCCTGCTAGTTGGTACGCGTATGCCTGACATTTTTGTTTGGCCGTCTTATCTCCTTTTCTACTGATTTGATTATGAGGTTCATGCCCTCACAAATATAATAATAGAAAATGTACGGCCTGTGATGATCCCTTTTTATAGCGTGATCCATGAAGTGGCGAACTTCTCTGCCGTCAATCGTAGCTGGATGTTGCTCTAATAGCTCCTGATTAATTGCTGTACACTCTCTGGAAGCTGGTAATGGTCAAGAGCTAATTCTGTCATCTTGTAGGGCATTGAACCATTGACACTGGCAAGATCCAACCATTCAATTGTCAAATCACCATCTTAAATCCTGGCTTCTCCGATAAGTTGGCTTATGGCACCTGTGTGCTCAATGCACACAGAAGATCCCGAGATTCGTCCTTTCTGCACCTATGTATCGATATACTTGTTACTTGTCATGTCCGTGGCTTGATTATTCTCTTATCTTTCCTTTTACGCTCAGTAGCGACATCATCCAGAAATTACTTTATCTTTAGACTCCTTCTCCTTTTGTACAAATCAGCCAACAAGCAGGGATCCTTCCTTTCATCCATATCACTCGCATCAGTCCTCACATTTTCTAAGTAACTTAGGGCATATCTTGTACACGTTGAAGGGGATTCCACTAAATCTTTGGGCCTAGACAGACCTAGCTTTCCTTATGACTTCACATACTTAACTCCAGGTAGGCTTCCCGTTTCAAGGGAACAAGACGCCTGCTGTACAGGTAAGTTTCATCAAACTCTTCCCAGACTTTTGTATTGTCCATCACTGGCAATTCCACTCTATCCCGTCTTCCTATCTCAACTCATCTAAGCGTTTCCTGTTGTTGATCTTGGTCGTCAATAACAAGGTGTTGTTGCTCAGGCTGACTAGAAGCTTCATGTTCTCTCTTCTCATGTGGTTGCGACGAGTTAAGTAATCTTTCTTCAGTTCTAACAAAAATGTCCCGAGTCTGCCTCTCTTTTTGCCTTGGACAAATCTGCTGCGCAGAGACATGGTTGATATCCTCCTCCATCTCACCAGAGCTATGCTCTGCGCGTTGTAACTCATTTCTCACAGGCCAGCATTGCAACCTTGATTGACGGATCTTCAGACACCTTGCAATCTTGCAGTTTCCCACAATGGCATATAGCCTCTTCTTCCACAATTGTAAATGTCCGTTCAACTGACCGTTTCTTTACCGTTAAATCCATCATCTCCAGTCCTTCATTCCCCCACCCACCCTAAGAAGGCTCTGGCGACGTTCATCACCTTTCTGTGTAGCAGCTGTATAGTGTCTGCCCTTGACGAGGGATTCCACCCTATCATGCCCCTTGAGCTGGTCTTTTCCAGCTGTCATCAGTATCTTCAGCGTTACCGATCTATCCTCGGTTGCCATCCAGCCTTTCCAGACACTCACTGGTTGCCCAGAAGAATCAGTATTGAAATACAGTGTATCCACAACTGCACCACCAACATGATCAGTCGAGACCATCTATCACTGGGTGTTCCACCCCTTATCACGGAAAGCTCTCCTGGTCGCAGAGCGGCAATGTTGATCAGTCACTACCTGGTAGTAGGGGAAGCCAACACCTGTCATGACGCTGGACACTCTGTAAGCAGTTTTTCCCAATGCTTAAACCCTCACTTTGCGGATTTTCCCTGTTATCCCAAGAGCACTAAGCTTCTTGCAGACCGATTGAACAGGAACCATCTTCTTCCCACCTCTACTGGGAACAACTAAGTACTCCATCCTCTGCTCTTGCTCTCCAAGATGTCTGCTAGCTCTCGGAGGACCTTACCATGCCTCCATCTATAGCGGTCTTGTGTTAGGCAACTCTGGAATGTAAATATATAAAATATCCAAGGGCAGAAAAAAAGATCTAACCATAATTAATTTTGCTCATTATATTCAAATTCACGTGGCCGATTCCTGTAAGCATTTTGCTTTTTCAAACATTACCCCTTTAGGTCTACCTATCTATTGTTTATGATATACCATATGTGTGAGTACTTGGCTTGGAAGTTTTCTGGAGGTTGTTTGTTCTGTTATTTAGATGGGCGATATCGCGGGCTAAGGCGTACTCCGGGAACACAGCATCTGTCGAGTATAATTTTAATTGAAACGAATGATGAAATCATACGGAATATGTAAATCAGTACGTCAATAACAATTACAATACAAAAGGAGAACTCAACAATGTTAAGCCCTGCAATACGGTATGCCACTAGGTCTACCTATAATTTTTACGACGGAATAGTGGGCATCATTCACTTTGCCCAGTTAAATATCCAGGTTGATGGTGTGTGGTATCCAACTTTTCTACTATGGCACTTGACCTATAGCCTAATTACAATTCGAATTACACGTACACGGTTTCGCATTCTCAAAGTCGCCTTCGCAAAAATATATGTATCTGTACTGTCTGGACTGCGTGCTTTCAACGCCTTTCGGATATTTTTTGGTAAATTTTGGGGAAGTATGTTTATTATAGTAAAGGGTATTTCAAAATTGTATTGTTTAACTGATTGTATTCATATAGTATTTTTATTTCCCTTCCAATTGCAAAATTTGGGTGTATTAGTGAATTCGATTATGGCTCAGAAACACCTACCTAGCTATTAAGTGATTTGTATATTAATTTCCTTTACACTAAACTTGCATGTTCGTTTGTCAATTCTCTTTTATGTTTTACCAACCAATCGATCGGTCCGTTCTTTCAATCTTCTTTTTTTTACTATCTTTCTGTTTCTTTATCTCTTCTTTCTTTTATCTTTGTATTCAGACTTATGACTTTCCATTTTACAGCGCCATCAACCTCGTGTGATATTCAATACATGAATGTCACCTTGGGACATGCTTACTTCTGCATCAAGTTCCACAAGGAACGAAAAGTTTTCAGCGAAGCAATGAAAATATGCGAATCTGAAAAGGCCAAATTACTTGTTGTAACGACCCAGGACCAGATATCTGATGTAAACAACATTACTGGATATTGTAAGTGATACCGCATCTATCTACCTATATAGAACAAAATAAACCTGGTGCTATATTCTCAAAACTGTTGAAGCAATAAACTCAAGCTCAAGCACAGTCTGAACATTATATCACATTGATTAAAATAAAATTCGAAACATACTGAAATTAAAATCATGTAAGAGCTTGCAAATGTCACAGACATGGCCTTTAGTCACTAGCAAATGTAACAATAACAGCTTAATGTCATTTTCTAGAATTGTGACATTGACTGGTTGTACACGGCTTCCATTTTTCACAATGCATGTTGAGGATCCGTAAATGTTATTAATGCCGGTATATGTAACACGTGAAATCGAATAGTGACTTGGAAACCGAGCAACAAACTCTTCAAACTTTGTTTTCTCCTTGGAGCTTGAACATATTTGCAGCTGGTTGTCAGTTTCGAAAACTTCACAGTTTCCCCTAAACTTTTCATTATCCAATATACTTTCATTCATGTTCTAACGACGTCTTCATCGCTGTATTTTACCCATCAATTTTCCATCACACCATTAAACTTACATTCTACGACTAATAGGACCATTTATAAAGAGCAAATTATTATTTTATAAACACTTTTACCCGTAACTGAAAGTGTCTGCAGTATGTGTACGAATATAGTGGCAAAATTGGAAATTTTAGGAGCAATTACTAGACCAGACTAAGTAAATGTTTGCCACCACACGGGAAACAAAATATGGGTAAAATCGGAAACGTAACATATGCAGAGACAGTCAAACATACAGGGATAGATAGGTAAGCAAAGAAGAAGATTATTGTCCATCCTTATGAATAATCAAAGATTATCATGCAATCCATGGGTCCAATAATTAAAGAAAACGCAGACTTAAGATGGACAGAAATGATAACGCACATCCATAAAACAGAAGCAGTTGAGGTTGTACTTGCTCAACAGCAGTTGTCTCAATTTGTTGAGCGTGCAGGTGCAGTGTGAACAATATGTCTCCAATCAACAGTAAATATAACAATGTATTTCTTTCACTAGCAATGTTGCTTTTAGAGTCATCGGTAAATAACATAGTGTGACATTTATCAGCGCGAAATGAGCCACTAAATGTCACAAACGCTGGTAAGTGACACATTAAGACATACACTGGGATTTATTACATTTGCAAGCTGTATATTTCTTACAGGATAAGCAAACTTGTGATTCTTAGATGTAACAAAAAGAATCTTAAGACGACTTAAGCCGGGTGTAGGTGTGTGTGTGTGTGTGTGTGTGTGTGTGTGTGTGTGTGATTTGGATTTTTAATGTAGCTTTAACAATGTTCCAGTCTTTTTTCTACGATGTCTGCAGTGTGGCAGTTTATAGTGATGTCTAGAATTGGGGCATCACTTAGGCTACCAGAGTGGTTTGGTACGGTTGCATCAAGTGAAAACACAAAACACAGTTATGAGAATAAGAGTGGCCTAATTTCGTCTTTACTGATAGCTGCCATCTCACCTCTGTCCGTTTGGGTTCGAGTCTTGGTCTTTGTCAATGTGGCATCTGAGAAAAGCTTGCCAGTAGCTTCCCGTTGGTCTGTGGTTCTTCGCGGAGTTTTTCTGGGTTCTTACTTCACCAGTAATACTGACAGCCATGTATAGCCTATCTTTAGCTGAGAAATGGTGTTGAACCCCACAATAAAATGATTAGCAATTGATTGCGGATTGATATCATATACATATACCTGAAAAGTCTTCCTTTGACCATATTGAGTTCATAATAGGTGCATATATGAATATATAACCCTTAAAGGGCTTAAGGCCCTTTTAAAATGGCAGCCATTTGGAAAGCACTTTATGCCAAAATGATCAGTAACAAGGTTAGTACAAAACTGATCCAGTAGAGTTTGAGAAGTTTAAATAGCAATTGGTGACGGACGCGAGGCGGACTCAGTTACACATTAGGATCATTTGAAGAAGGTGAGTTAAAATGGGACTAGACACCTAAATATGATGAAAAATATCGCGTACATCTAACATTGTTGAACTTAAACGCTCCCTTGAATTAATTTACTACCTTCGTATATGATTGTTTGTGTCATTGGGTTCACTTACAATGACAGCTTTTATCTTCTGAAATATACCTGTAGTTTCACGAGTGTCGACATACTTTTTCGGACCTGTGTATGTCGTTATTAACAACGAGGTGGTTGCCTAAACGAGCTATTCTCCTGAAATAAACCTGTTGTTTGACCTTTCCTAGACCTAATCAAGTCGTTAATCTCAACAAGGTGTTCGCCGAAACGACATATTCTGTTGAAGTAAGTGTCCTTTTTTATTCATCAAATGCATTTGTACTGAAGATTTGTTGAAATTAGGCTCGTGCTGTTGGGGAGTGGGGAGCATGATGCTGCACGATAAATGAAAATACATCACAGAGATCAATTTCTTCGAACAATTCAAAGTTATAAATAATGACTTTGTGTATTCATTGCAGATGACATCTGGATTATGATTGTGGATTAGACCATCAGGCAATAATTTGGGTTTTATTCTCCTGCTTTATGTAAATTTAAAATATAAAAGAAAACCTGTGTAGAATGTAAGTGTTCGCATTCGAAGCATTCGAGACGATTACTCATCTTGTGCATTCGATGGATTCAGATTTGCCATCAAGTAGAAGAGTTATAATTAGTGGCCATGCAAAGCTATTGTAGATAAGATCCTAAAAAAATTAACATTTTAAATTTAGACAATTTGTGGAATGTGTGCATTCTAATAACAATATATGTTGTACTAGCGACAATAACTGTGTCCAGTCGGAATATCCGCCGCTAGAAATGCCTAGGAGTGTTTTGATTGTAGTGTCTTCAAGTCTTTCTTGTTTATTTTTTTTCCTTTAGAGAGAATACATCATCGTCAAATTATATAACAGTATCAATAAATCAGAAGTTGGGGAGATACAGTTGTAAACAAGACTGCTTTTTATGACTTCGGGTAAAAACGGAAAAACTCGTATCCCAAAAGGGGATTTATTTCATTGATTTTCCTCAAATCCCAGCAAACTGATGCATGTTTGTGTCCTTTTTGACCTAATTCGTATACTTAGTAAATTAGAATTCTCTTGATATGGAATGTGACATAAACAAACAATGAATACGTTTTCCCATGAGTTAAAAGTTTACAAAACCATACATACATACATACATACATACATACATACATACATACATATGAATATCAAATTATATCTAGGTATTACGTACGTGTGTATCAAGAGTGGGCACGACAGATGCATCTAAAAATGAATTATATTTACAGCCTGGGTATACATTGGTGTGTCAGATAAAACTGATGAGGGACGCTGGATGAGCTGGAATGGAGAGGTGGTTTATCCCTTCTGGGCTCCATCACAGCCAGACAACCTGAATGATGAGGAGGACTGTGTAGTCATTTGGCCGAAAGGACTTAACGACCTACATTGCGGCTTCGAGCTTTTTTTTCTATGTCACAAAAATCAATTGTAATCCACACCATGTTAAGGGATCTGACTGTCACCACAACCAAAACGCTACGTTCTATTTAAAAAGTAATAGTATATTTCTTTTTTATTTTCTTCTGTTTACCTTTAGCTCACTTGGAAATAATGTTACATATGCATTTAGTAAGGTCGTCCATATTGTGTTGATTTCCACGCATTGTCAGCGCGTCAATATTTTCTGTTTTAGCTCTTGAAAACCGTTAAGTCAATTTTGATCAAACTATGTCCTAATGTATATTTGGTTTGACCTACCTAGAAATAAGGGCTTTAAGATGTAAAACATTTTTTCAACGTCTTCATATCGACTAAGACAATTACTTGAGTATGCTATATCTGGTACAGGCTTGACCGCGTTTGTGTTAAACTTTTCACTTCATCGCCTTAACAACTGAACCATTTTTGATCAAAGTTGACAGTAATATTTTTTAAAAATAAGCCTTTTACAAATGTGTGTGAGATGGTCTCTCCATCAATAGTAATGATTCCGTTGTAGTAGATATACATGATCTTTTCTATTATTTCTTATCTTCAACTGGCCAACTAACTTTGGTCAGTCTTTGTAGGATTTTTCTATAGGGACATTTATGCTAAAACTGAAACCAGGTTGACGTCTCCGGAGTTGTTGTGCCTTCAATAACAACGATGCGTAATTCCTGATTTCTATTGAATGGCTAGGGTTTGCGTTTGATACAAATGCACAAATAATATTTCACAACATTTCTCATTGCAGCATGGCGTTTGATAATAAAGAATAACAAAAGAGAAATGCCACCCAATCATTTTGACCTAACACCGACAGTGAATATCACTGGAATTGAGTTTTTGGCCTTGGTCTGCCAGATTAATTATATCAGGCACTCTTTGGTTTCTTTTCTTAAACCACGATTCCAAATTAGATTCAATGAGATTTAGCAAAAGCCTCTATCATTTAATTCAAAGTATAAAAAGTTATAGTGGATTCTTTTATTCTTTTTAGGATGGTGATTCGTCTGCCCCTTGCGACGTAAGTTCTATTGAAACACCCGAATTTCAATTTCTGCTTGAGCACAGTTTTGTTGCTTGTTGCTGATATCTTTTATGTAGATATTTGGTATATAATATGTGTCATTAGTTATCGTATATGTAAAAATAACGGTTGTTTTGGGGGGGGCGGGGTCATTTGACCTTAGAACACATATTAGTAGCATTGCTTTATCTTTCTTCAAAATTTGATCTTAGCATTCCAAATGTTACGCCCTAACATTGAATTGTTGGTATTTCACAAATACAGAAACATTTTCAATTAGCAAAAATGCATAACAGCGTAAGATTAGCACCATTTATAACTTTACACTAAGCTAAATTTTGGGTACTCAGCTTAGAATAATTTAAAAGTGCTGCAGCAACAAATTAATATTTTCCAAAATAACCATGTCACATTTCGAATATTGCACAGGATTTTATATTGTGGATATAGTAAACCTTTCTTCTCTAAACGTCTTTCGAAGATACGTTCTAAGACCATTTATTGTATAATTACTGTACCAGCTGAAACGTTAAAATGCTCCGTTTTATTGCGGAGGTGTTTACAATTCTGCTGCATTTGTTGATATACTATTGTATAGCGAAGTGTCGTAAGTCACTCATTGTCCGCTTATGTATGTCATTATATATACACCTCTCTACCACTGACTAATTGTCTTTCTGTCTGCCTGTTTATATACTTGATGATGTGTAATACGTTTATGTTGCTTAGGTGGACAGATAAATCGATATTGTAAAATATCAGACTATCACTTAATTTAATTTTCTTTTAAACGAATATGAGTGTAAGATGAATAAAACTTTATCTAGAGAGTCCGCATTGCGAAGAAAACAAAGTCTAAATATAATTATGCGATGAGAGGGCAATCCATACAATGATAAGCAACGTAACAAAATTATATCACATATTTTATATTTCGTAATTCACTTATTTCTGTCATGTGAATTTCCCAATTGATTAGTCTCAAATATCAGTTGTGTTATCTAGTTAAAACCCACTCCTGATAAGGTTTAGGTGGGACAAATTCAGCCTGAACTCCTGTCATAGCATGGGATTAACTCCATCTTGTTTTTCCCCTGGGGCAATCGAATGCAGATATGCATATCTCACACTTTTCTGACAATCTCCATCTCAAGTACTCCAACCATCAAAACATGTCAGTAAAGTTAAGTATTTAATTTATCAGGCACATTCGGAACCACAATATAAATCAAACATTACTTTTGGATCGAGGTTTCAATATGACAATGCTGCCAGATATTACTGCTTGAATGAGTAATTAATTGCATCCGTAACTGAGTTAAAATAAATTCCTCAAGTAACTAATTAAGTTCTATTCATTTCATAAATACATAATATTCGTGTTATATTTCTTGTGGGTGGAGGTTAATTTGGGCCTGAAGATTCTGTACAAGAGGTGAATTTGAATGGAAAATAAAAAGAAGGTGGAAAAGGTGGGGTGAAGAGGAGTGGGGACTAATTTGTAACACTGGCTACTTAATTATTAAGACTTGAAGTTCAATACGGAAAAAATGTACCACACATCTGCATTAAGAGGTCGAGGTCTAAGATTCAGATTGAATGAGGACGTAATTGACACAAGTTAAAATCCTTGTCTTGTCTATTAGCATGCGTTCGCACCAGCAGAAGTAAAAAAATATATCCATCACAGTCTTATGTTTCAACATTCTTTATCATCGTCGCCAAGTAAAGCGCCATTGGCATCAGGTGACCCACTATAAAATGATATATATTAACCCCACGCCAATCAGCTTGGCTGACACGTAGCATTGTTAATAGTCCAAGAAATTAGTTCTACACAATCGACTGCTTCATTTGTCTGTTCTGATGACTTACTAAATTCATAGGGATATATGTGTAATTGTAATTTGAACAAAGTGAAATTCTTCTAAAAAATGTGTTAGTATATGTCATTGTTTGCTCCATATCCGGGTAAACATTAATCGCCATTCAGAATTAATTGACCATTTGCAGTTATTTAATATGACTTTTAGAATACGCAAATTCTGTGAAAACTGAAGATAGTTTTAATTACGTTCTAGCATAAAGAAGGATAATTTCATGTTTGTTGACACATGTAATTTTATATATTGATTTTTGTTGTGATTTGATAAGTAAAATTGTATCTGCATCCTTGCGACTTCTTATCTTCCTAGTTACAGATAGTATCAAACATGGTCATCTCTCGCAAACCCAAACCATGCTAGCAACCTATTCCGATTCCTTTGACGAAGTGATATCTCTGTCGTCACTGTGAAGGAGAGGAAGTCAAAATGCGCCCACAACCTCTTATATTTCGGTCTGGGGAGTTTTTTCACAAACAAAATTTGTTGGAATCATTGTGGAAACACAACTTTCATGATCAATGTGAGCAGAGTGCAACACATAATTACTTTAGACATATTTCAGCAAAATGTAATGACAAGAAATGCAATTTATACACGTGTACGCAACATGAACTTAAATCTGACTCAGAATCTTACAAGTGAATTACTCTGTAGTAAGTTAACCATGTCTATGCATCAGTTTCGAAAGCCACTGCTCATTTCGTTGTGCTCCTCTGAACTTTATTGAAAGCAATGATTTTAATCATGTGATCAAAACAGCATTATTATTGAAGTGTTAAAACAGCGCTTTTGTAATGATTCATAAAATATAATATTAAATAAATACATTTACACTCATGTAAGGCTCACATAACTGCAAACAGCGCATGCCCAGATCTGTCAACAAATAGTGTGTCAACAGATCAAGATCCAATACGTGCTTTTGAAAACACACGAAGAAGCAAACGAGGAAGATTAACCAACCGTGTAAAACGATGCTCGACTTTTAATAAACTCTCCAATTTCAGTACGTACTCAGCTCAAACCTATGTCTTTTTCGAATTAACGAGCCTGTTTCACAATGTGTTTACTGAAGTTTTCTGGACAGTGTTTATAGATTAATAAGGATTCAACAAATGAGATGATTATTCACTCAACGCTGAGATGTTTTATGAAAGTGGAATCTGATTTAACCGGTGTATTGAGCAACGGCTGATCTAGTCTACGACTGGACTAACCGCTTGCGTTCATGTTCCAGCAAATACGGATATTCGATGTGTCTTAAAAACCTTAGGCGATCTAAATCATTCTTAGATGGTCTTATTTTTGTGAATATTTCAAAAGTATGATGGCTATTTCCTGCACAATATCAAGGGGTGAGCTGGAGTGAGTGAACTTCTGGTTCTTGTATATGTGAGGAAACCCCGCTCGTTTAGCTACATTATTTTAACCTAGCCATGCATCTATAGGTGTGGCTTCATTTCAAGTTACAAAACTCGGTCCTTATCTTTGATTGACATGGATATGTTCACTTAACTATGAACATTGCAATGGTTACTGCAAATTAGATTTGTCTTTAGTACAAGAATATACGCATGAAATTAACTAACTGTCGTACAAGCGTAGGGACCCCACAAAACGCACACCATCCCACGCCAATCCACCCCATCCTACACCGGGTACCGCACACGTAAAATTGACCTATCTGATTTCATGATGTTTTGTATCTGTATAATACTAGAATATTCACAGTTGACGTTATAAACCATGCATATAAAAATAAGGGAAATAATAAGGAATTTCCACCCCGACTTACTAATGAGGATAAAATTTTACTGTATTCTGAACAGCATTTTTGTCTCGTGAGCTTGTTTAAAGTAAAACAGTCAAACGTTTTTGCAGAGGACAATGACTCGGAGTAACCACGGGCGTTTGGTAGATGTTAGATAGTAACAATATGAAGAAAACTCATAAATAGAGCCATATATATATATATATATATATATATATATATATATATATATATATATATATATATATATACATATATATATATATATATATATATAAAGAATACAAATCATATGGCGAATAACAGTCCTTTCAAATTGTACTGGATCCAGCAAGGGATAACGTGTGTCAGGGATTGATTAAGATAAATGCAATAAACTTATAAAGAACAGTGGAAAACTAATATCTAACTAGCCTGAGCGCTTTCGGCTCTTAATGAGTCTTTTTCAAAGGCAAATACAAAACAAAGACAATACAAGCAAATAAAACAGAAAAACCGTTGAGTTTGCAAAACTTTACCTGTCTATTTCTACAGGACTTTAACTTTTGAATTTATTATATTTCGATTAGTTTATTTCAACTTGATGCGGATGCTGGAAAATATTTTATATTGACCTAGAAATCGATGAGCCATAAGGACTTCTGTTATTATATATATATATATATATATATATATATATATATATATATATATATATATTGTAGGCAAGAAGCACTGATACAAAAATAATACAATGTCAAGAGAATACATGGTTTCTTTTTCATATACGAGTAATGTAAAATAATTCTTTCGCAGCTTTTTCATGGTCGTAATTCATCCAAACTTAATTGGAAACTCACAATCATTAAAATCTTTTGTTTCAAGATGTTGCGTTCTGGAGTTGTCGAATATGACCTCTCTTTGATTATGAAATACAGCATCTCCAATAATATTCATTGACTATTTAATCCGTGCAAAAAAAAATCTCTTAACTAAAAAATAAAAATGTCTTAATTGTCGCTAGAAAACCCTCATTAATTTGATAAAATACACAGGCTGAATCGTTATCTGTAGGAGCTAAATTTGCTAAACATCACTGTCTTATATTATTATAATATTTAGAACTTCTTTTTAATAATGTAGCAATATAGTTGTTATTTAATAAGATGGAAAATATCCATGCAAGTGGACGTGCTTTGCCTTCATAAATGTATATGAAAAGAAAAGCTAGGATTTTTAGTAGATGAAAGGAAATAATTTCACTCGATAAGTGGAAATATATTTGCATTGTCACTCGTGGCTTCGCCATTCGTCACAATACAGTGTTTCCATTTGACTTGTGAAATACTGCTTTATATCTAGTTTATTAAACAAAAGTATATCCTCTACGCATATGCCAAGCCAGCTGATGAATTGTCCTTCCCATAAGCCCTATCGCATGTGCTGATTCTAAGGCCTGCAAAGAGTAAGGCCTGAAAAAGTAGCAGTTACATAAGGCAGTACTGGAAACTTCCTTATTAACAACCAATTTCATGAACAAAGAGCATTTGAATTATGCAAAAAGTAGACTTGCAAGCTAATATCAATGCATTGAAATAGCTTTTACGGTGAAGAAATGAAATGGATAAATGGAATTCAGGCCGTAACAATTTCGCACTACAATATGGCCGCTTGAAAAATCCAACTTTCACAGAATAAGTCCTTCCAGGCGATACAGAGCATAACCGTTATTCTTCATTCGGATTTTGCGTTTGTAAAATATTATTTAATTGATATTGCGAAGTGTAAACAATAAAGCGTGTCCAATCGCTTTAGACCAAAGAAGGCCAAGTCAGCAATAGAGTGGTCATCGCTCTTGACCGTAGAAGGACACTTCAGCTGTATAGAGCGGGCAATAGCTCTAGACTATTGATGGGCAATTCAACAATAAAGTGTGTGTAGTCGCTCTATTCCATAGAAGGGCAGATCAATAGTAAAAGTGTGCAATAGTTCTAGACAATAGAAGGGCAATTCAACAATAAAGTGTGGGTAATCTCACTAGACCATAGAAGGGCAGTTCAACAATAAAATGTTATAATCTCTCTAGACCATAGAAGGACAATTCAATAATAAAGAGTGAATTCGAACGAAAGCAGAGCATGATCTCGTGTCGGCATCCATCCGATCTCCTTCATGTCGGAGATATCGTATTTTAATCAGAATGACAATCTTCCCACTGTATCACATTAAATGTTCTTAATATCTTATCTTATAGAGTCACCGACCAAATCATCTAGGACATTACCTCCACAACAATACCAATATCCAACAAATATACATACAATACAATTATGCAGTTTATCCATTCATCCATGCATGGAATAGTGTACCTGTTGACACTACCATAATGTTCTATTTTCAGAGAGTTGACAACTATCGAAATTATTTCCTCGTAGAAAAAGTGAATTGTAAGAAATTCGAGTAAGACTAGTGAATGAAAAATTTATAGTTACAAAATGATCTATTCTCCTTTTTCTCCTGTGAAGATATGGCGAACTCATAGCATTTCCTTTTTATTCTCAGCTGTATTCTTATATTAAAGAAAATTTCACCATGTGTATCCCTATCCAAACTGAACTGCATGCACTCAACATTACAAAATCTTGGGTAAATAAGGACATCTTCATGAAAGAACAATGAATAAAATATTCAACATGATGGCGATGAGTCTATTGTCAAATTGTGCATCACTCGTCCTAAACTAGTTTTGAGTAAATTAATTGGTCAATATACACATCTAACAAAATATTGATATGAAAAACTTTGGAACCAGTCAGGTTCACTAAGTTCTTTCATACATGCATCCAGCTGCGAGACGAAAAGTGCAATAACTCCAACAAAAATTAAGGAAGGAAAGTTATTTATTCATGTATACTTCTTCAGTTGATACCCATAACGTTTTTCAAGTTTCATGGTGATCCACAAAAACGTATGAGTCTAGTTGTGTTCAAAGACTGTGTGATGGACGGAAAGACGGACGAATGGGCACAATGATTAAATACTGAAAATGATGCAATTACGCAAAGGAATCCAATGATGCAATGTTCATTGTCTCTTTAAGATAAGAAGAAAAATGGATGAAACCTTTCCGTGAAGACAAACATTATAATCAAGGTTACTTTGTTGTTATATCATTATGTGGCTATGATACCAACAAAGATCTGACATAACGATTTACACAATCACCGACATTATTTATTTAAAGTTTTCTCCTTTGTTCGACGATGAAACGCAAATCCCTTACCTGAAGATGTAAATTATCCAGTCGAGTTTAAACATATCGATGTATTTGGACTGAAGCAGTTTTCATATGAATGCTTAATTTCGCTTATTTCAAACTTGTTAAAGTCAGGTTCCATCCAGGTTTTCCATAAAATAGCTTTTCACATTTTCGGCCCAAGTACCCTATGCATTATTTATTAATGCTGTTTGGTTCGAAGTAAGTTACCGTCAATAAAGATCTATAGAGTCTAATTACTGAAAGCACTGAAATGATCTGTCATCCCTTACTGACTTACAGATATCGAATATTAATTTTTAATGCTTAAAGAATGACAATGCAAACTGATATTCTCCAGTTAAGGTGCCAAATTGGGGACACTTTGGGGATATACTGGAAATCCTATGCTAAAATTGTCCATCGGGTTTACATCTGGGAGACATTTGATGGACTTAGGGAAAATAAACATGGAGAGTAAATAGTAGATAGCAACATTGTTAGAAGTAGTTAACCTCCAATGGGGCTACATTGTTAGGTTGTTGGAGTTGCCTTCCAAATGCTGCACTCTGGTAACGTACGGGAAATCCTTTGTCCGTGTGTTTAAAAAGAGAGAGACACTGTGGTGACATACGGAAAAATCCTGTACTAAAATATTTAGTTAGAGACCGTTTCCATGTTAAACAAATTCTGGAGACGTAAGGGACATATAATACTAAAATTATCTGATTAGAGTCCAAAACAAACCCGACTATCACGTATTACAATACAACCCCAACCCCAACCCCAACCCCAACCCCCATTATCCAACAAAAAAGGTAGGAGTGATTATACACACACTATACTTACATACATACAAGCATACTATATCACACGCTATCCTTAACACCCTAAGTGTCTTTCAGTTAATATTTGAGAGGATTTATTTATTTAAATTATTCACTGGAATTACAAAGTGTGCACAAAAGTGTACAGAGAGTGGCTATTCATATATTTTGGACTAAATCACTATTTTGGGATAAATGTGAATTCATTCAGGGACATTTTCGACTAGATCATTGTGATAGGAGCTACAGGAGGTATTGCCGCTAGACGGTTTCTCCTACTATTTTTACTTCTTTGTTCATTATAATGCCTTGCAAAACTGTTTTAGAACCAGGGTTTCCTAATTTGGTGAATAAATAAAACCCATTTTTAAAAGAATTTCTGCTTCTCCGGCAATGTTTTCTTCTATTACTTTAGCGACTGCTGCTGCAGCCATAAAAGAATCCTCTCCTAATACAGATCATGTGTGTTACATAGCTTACTGTATTTATCCAAACAAAAACTGACAAGATTTAGTCCGTTGAAAGCACCTTAGGGTCGAGTGGTGTCCATAGTGAAGTTGATCCGACAATCAGTGTTGACGAATTCCAGTAAAAAAAGGTATGACTTTCTTGTAAGATACACTTCAGTGTTTTCGCACCTGAAACAATGACATCACCAAGAAGTTCACACCATCATCATCTCAAGAAACAACTTTCATCAAAGAAAGGAAACGAAAGGGATCCCCTCCTCGTTTAGCTAAGAAATGAGATGTTTATCATTACTGATAAAATCCAATGCTCCGATGTATAAATAAATCATTCAAAATGCCTCCAAAGAAATAATTATGAGCGTTTTAAAAAGGAACTGTACCTTTGTCCAAGATACAGAAACAGCGGTTAGGAAAATATTGGAACGTTTCTGGCCAAATGGTAAAAAAGAAACTTTTCATGATCCGAAATAAGACAATATTCAATAAGAAAACTTTCTACCCATGCTTATATTATCGATTGATGGACCTCTTTTAGAAAAAGTCAGGAGATGAGGAAAAGGTAGATAGAAAGGACACACTGTTATGGAAAGACATCATTCTTGTACCTTTGGACCCTTTGGAAGGACAACAAAAGGACGTTTGTTACCTAAAACGAACAAGAGAAACCTCATTCATCCACTAATCCTAATCTCACCGAGATTTCACAGTTACAACAAGAATTACAACTGTCGATGGATAGAACCAGGGCCGGATTATCCATAGAGCAAAGTGGGCAACGTGCCCAAGGCCCCCGAGGCTCAAGGGGCCCTTTATATTATCGTCTGATTTCACAAGCAGGGTCCCCGAGGCTCAAGGGGCCCCTATATTATCGTCTGATTTCACAGGCAGTGTTGTTAATAGTACTGTAACCATATCTATGGACAAGGCAGGATAGCTATGGGCCCCTACGATGGCTGTGCCCAGGGCCCCCAAAGGCCTTAATCCGGCCCCGGATAGAACCGATTTGTCGGAAAGAGACAAATTTATTACGGACACTTATTGCAACGTCTTCAACCATTTCACGAGAAAGCTTTACACGAGACAGGTAAACCTACTTTAGGATGTCAAGAATATCATGAAAAGTAAATAATAGCAACAGATAGGATGACAGAAATAGCCACAGCGATGGAGGAAACAAGTAAGAGGTGTTTCAGATTCAAATGCTTAGCATGACATTTGACGGCATAAAGTCGCCGCTACAAATATTTGTTTTGTTTCATTTGCATGTTCTCAGAATAAGCTGGCGTAGTTCCTTTGATTTTTATACAAGTTCAGAATTATTGCGACCTTTAAATTTGGTTATCAACATTTAAAAACTAATACTGGCACAGAATGTTTGAACCAAACTTGAAAACGATTTAAATAAAAGACACGTTCAGTTTTCACCACTGATAAACCTGAAAAGAAAGCTAGCATTGTGGAATTATTTTACAAATCACTCCCAAATACATTGACGTTTTGCTACGTCTCGTCAAAGTTTACAATCAATCGTGCCACGGAAGCATCAGAAGAAGTGATCATTGAAAATAAGTGATGGTGTTTAATACATTCGAACGTCACTTACAACAACGTCAAGACCAGAGATTAGATTCGCATAGGTAAAACAAAGTGCACTTTTGACAAAGGTTATTTAAGTAAGTGGACTACAGAATTGTTTCGTGTCACTGGACAAGTGCTTAGATGTGATCATTCTGTCTATAAGTTGGAATACATGAATGGACAAATGATAAAATGAGCCTTGTGCTTGCCTGAGTTACAACAAGTGAATTGTCAAATGTTGACTTCAAGAAGTGAAAGTTATATGGAAACGATATCCACCTTGTTTCAGTTCATGGCTTGCGTTGAATGCAAATGGCATACCTCAGGACAGGTAATGTAAAATACAACTTGCATTGTTATATAAATGGCATAACTCTTACCTATAAAATTGACGAGAGTGAAACAAAAAAAAATATTCTCAACATTGTTTACCTTGCAGCACTTAAATCTGTTCTCACACTTGCCTACAACATGATTTTGGAGACGTTTTTAAGAAGCCAATAAGTCCACAATAAATAATTGATATTAGGGAAATTGTAAAACCAGTAAATCCGCCATTAAACAGTGATATAAAGAAATTGTAAAATCAGTTACACCGTCTTCACTTAGTTGTCACAGTACAAGGGCTCTTGCCAGAAAATATTGTTAACACTATACAGACCAAACATCAAATAAAACTTACAACACTAAAATTACGTAACTGTTTTAGCTAACGAACAGTATAGCATTTGCAAACAGACAAGTGTCGAGTGAAGAAAAATAACACTATTAGCACAAGTTACCAGTTAACATTAAACTCTGTTTTTACCATTGTCTACAGCATGCTTAACAAGGATATTATGTTTTACAAATGGTCCACCGTAAAACATGAATACTGTAGAAATTTTAAAGCTAATTATTCCATTATCCATCCATCCATCCATCCATCTATCTATCTACCTATCAGAAATTTGTCTGGATTGCCAACACTACTCCTCATACCTAGTCAATTACAAAGACAACTACTGTAGTAGCAGCAGAGAGGGTGAACCCTACAACTTTGTAGAGACCTTATTTTTGAAAATTAAGAGTTCCTACGAAGGCTGAAAAAAGAAGTTTTTGCCTTAATAATGAAAACTTCTTTAATTGACCAGATTTTTTCACAATCTGGTCACTACGCGTATGTCCTTCACCCTCTCTGCTGCTATGAATTAAACAGCCATTATAGATATTATCAATAATGAGTATTGGAGAACCACACTCAGCTAAATTAGCTCGAGAGCGACTAGAGGCAATTAAAAATATCTACCCGTTCGTGATTCTGTTAAGCAACAACTACAATCGCGTCAGGAATCTCAAGTTGAATTTGAAGAGGATACAAAACAATTATTTAAACCTATCACTGAGACCACTAAAGGTATTCAACCTGTGTTAGAGAAAACCGCTGAAGTAACTGGAAAAATAGCAGAAGGAACTGAAAAAATAGCAAGAAGAACAAAAAAGACAAAAAAAATTTTACGTGAACTTCCAGCCGAAATAGCTGCTGCGATGCCAGTTCCGGAAATTCTTGAAGGTATTGAACAAGTTCGTGGTGAAATAGGTGACATAAAGGGTCGTATACAAGAACCAGAAGAACCAGAAGAACAAGAAGAACAAGAAGCGAGGGGGAGAGTTGCGTTGAGTGATAAATTTACCGAAGATGCTATTACTGTAATTAGAGGGTATGAAACTTTAGGAATTTTAGTTATGAATGCTGTGAAAAGCTATGATAATCGAAAACAGTTTTTAAAATCTGAATATGCTGATAAATCTATAAGCCGTGGAGACTGGTACAGATGGATATTTCGCATACATTATGACGTTGATCAGGCTAGAAATAATGATACAAGATTTATTGAGTATATGAATGCAATAGATACATATATAAGTTATATGCAATTACCACCAGAACAACAACAACAAGTAATGAAACAACAACAAGAACGACAACAACAAGCACAACAACGAGAACGACAACAACAACAAGAAAAAATAAAACAACAACAAGCACAACAACGAGAACGACAACAACAACAAGAAAAAATAAAACAACAACAAGCACCACCAAAACAAAAAACATTTGAGCAATCACTTTGTGATTATCCAGTATCACCAAAACCATCGAAACCAAGTAAAAAAGCACCATCAAAACCAATTGAAGAAGAAGAAGAAGAAGAATTTCAAGACGCTCCCGGCGCAACTGGAAGTGGTCTAGGAAGTGGTCTTATTACTTGCCCCAATAACGTTCTCGCTGATGTCGATCGATTAGAAATTCTCATCGGAGGAAAACGAGCTGGTAATAATTCCCCAGAAATCATTAATGAAGTAGTTGATATTTGTAAACGATTATTTAGTGGCGGCATCATGGATATTAATGTGTATCGATCCCTCATTAATGAAATCGCCGATGATTATTATAGTGACTAAGTATGTAATTAGTGATAAAAACAGTTAATAATAAAATGATCATACACAATACTCGTGGACCTACCATGGTCAGGGTAATAAACTCTCGATTACCAGTATACAAAACGACCTACGGAGATGGACTAGATGATGTTGTTCAGGGTCTATTTAGAAGAATAGCCCCAAAAGCAATACCGATTGCAAAGCAGCTAGGAATGAAAGCTATTGATGTTGTTCGTGAAAAAGGTATAGGCGCTGTTGGTAATCTCGCTAACAAAGCATTCTCAGCAATTAAAGATAGACTATCACGATTAATACGCAGACCGACCCGACCTGTGAAATTACCTAGCACTGAAGTGATGCCAGCAAATGTCAGTAAAATAATAAATCAGGCCGCTAATCAAAAACTAGCGGAGTTAGCTGATATCCCGATGTCGGAAAAGGAAAAAAATATAACCGCTAGTCTGATAGCAGGAAGTGGTCTTCGAGTTAGACGAAGACGATAAGAATAAAGATGTTTAAACGCATATCTGACCCCGCGTTTGACATGGATGCACCAGTTCTCAAAGATGAGTCTGTGCGCGATTATCAGTATTATTCTTACGACGCACGACTTCCAGATCAGCGTGGACGAATCGAACTACAGGTTCAAGATACAAGTAGATATTTCTTACCCGCTGAGGCATTTATTGAAGTAGAAGGTAAAATTTATAAACATGATGATACCGAATACAATAATAATGATGTTTTTGGTTTTGTTAATAATGGTATTATGGCGTTATTTGACAGCGCTACGTACATGATTGATGGAAAAAATATTGAATCAGTCCAGAAAGACGTTGATGTTGCTACAACAATATTGGGTTTAGCAAGATACAGCGATGATTATTCAAGATCAGCTGGTCCATCAATGATGTTTGCGAAGGATACTTCTGACCACCCTGAATATAGACAGTATGAATCAGTACAAACAGCGCGTGCTACTGCATTAGATCCACAACCAGCGGGAATAACACGGCCTGCTGCTGATTTTTTGTTATTGCAAAGTGTTGATCCAAATTTCAACTTGGGATTTACAACACGTAAATCAATGTTGAAAGATAGAAGGTTTTCATGTGCAATTCCACTGTCACACATATTTGGATTCTGTTGAAATGTTAGAAAAGTTATTTTTGGAGCCAAACATACGGTTGTACTTGTGCGAAAAAGCGATGATAATGATGCAATGTGGCATGTTGAAGGAGCTGATGCTAATGCAACTGCGGCACTTCATGGTAAAGTAGTACTAACAAAACTTTCCCTGTGGATGCCAGTAATAACTCCGTCAATATCTGAAGAAGATCGGTTACTATCTTTTATGAGTCAAGGCGGTAAATCAACGTTGTCATGGTTAACAATGACCACAGATGTTGTTCAGAGTGCAATTAATGGTCTATTCACATGGCAAATAGCTTCTCAGCAAGGTGTTTCTGCACCAAGACACATATTTATTGCGCTTCAGGATAATACACGAGTAAACAATCAAACAAAAAGTTTAATGATATTTGACAAACTCGGTGTTTCTGAGGTTTCATTAAGGATAAATGGACATCAAGAACCATCCGAGGATATATTACTGAATTTTGAAAATAATCATGTAGCACGTGCATATCATCGATTAATGACATTCATGGGACGTGATCAAAACATCGATACTGGTTTACAAATATCGCAGCTAGATTTTACATTGCTGTATCCGATTTATTACTTTTCACTAGAACATTTAGATTTAACCAGACAGTCTGTTGTAGATATTCATTTTCGAACTCGCGTTAATAGAAACACTATAGATATCCCTAATTACAGAGCAATAGCCGTTATACTCAGCGATAAATCGATGTTACTCGAAGGTGTTGGTGGACGAATGAGAGTTATTGATGCTCCAGTAGAAAACATGTAATTAGATCGTTCATAATAATTATAATGTCATATCATCACGTTAGTGTGAGTCTGACTCCTGGTCAGATTAGAAGGCTGCAATCAGCATAAAAAAATAACTGTGGAATAAAAATATCGCTAAAACGAGAACAGATGACCGGTGCAAATAAACTGTCGTTGACCGAACGTCAGTTTAAAAACTTCAACGACGCTAAAAAATCAAATAAAGGCGTCAAACTTAATCTTTCTGCGGGCACCATCAAAGATATTGCTAAAACGGGTGGTATATTTCCGCTTCTTGCAGCAATACCAGCATTAATAGCAGCTGCAGCCCCAGCTGTTGCAAAGGCAGCTGCGCTAGGTGCTGTTGGAACAGCTGCTGGAATGGCGTTAAAGAAAGCAACCGGACAAGGAATCAAAAAAAAGGGAAGAGGTCTAAGATTACCAGGGACCCCACACTGGTACGGAAAGGGTCTAAGATTGCCAGGGACCCCGCCTTCATGGTACGGAAGGGGTTTAAGATTACCAGGGACAGTTTACTAATAACGCCCATGTCCAATTTTGATTTACTTAATGCTGCTAAGCAATTAAAAATAAAAAAATTTAGAGGTGTTTTTATGCGCGATCAATTACCTACCGTTGCAATGCAACATGAAACCGGTATTATTAATCTCGATAAAAATTCTGGCCCAGGCACGCACTGGGTCGCATATGCAATTGATCCACGTGGAATTATTTATTTCGATTCGTATGGATTAGCACCACCAAAAGAATTTTTAAAGTACGTTACCGGCGATATTCCAATCTGGTATTCAACGCTACCAACACAAAAATAACTGATCCTCCAATATGCGGTCGTGAAACCCTCGCTATGCTTGATGCTGTATCAAAATCAACAGCACCGCCTCATAAAGTCGTACACGCGTTCACTACGCTACGTCATAACACTTAAACAGATATCAGTAAATATAATGGTAGATATTTACGGAAGATCATCAGGTAGAGCTCAGAAGATCGATTTATCTAAATATGCAACTCTTGATCAGCTCAGAAATGAAATCGATGATTTATTAAATATCACGAGTGTGGATCAAAATGAAGTCGTCGTTTTTCAGGATAAACAAGGACGATTAAAAACGAGTAATATACAACTACCAGATGTGCTTATACGAATTCCTAACGCGGTTGTTAATAATATCGTTACTTTTACTGATCAGGGTAAAATACAGGATTCCGGTAAGTCGGTTAACGATTATGTTAAGAAAACTGGTGATGTATTTACCGGTGACATTATTATGTCAGGAAGAAAAATTACGTATCTTGGAGATCCAGTCGCAGATACAGACGCAGCAACAAAAAATACGTCGATGATCAAGAATCCAAATACGTGTCAGTACGCGGTGGTATAATGCGTGCATTTCTCGACATGAATAGTAATGGTATTAATAATCTCAGAACACCAGAAACAGATTTCGACGCTGCAACGAAGAAATACGTCGACGATAAGGAAATTCCAATAACTACTTCATTAACGACTATCAATGATGGGATTGCTGCATTTAGAACTGAATATAATAATCACATACAAACATTTCTAAATTTTCGTAGAAATGTAAACAGATCTATTAATGACTTTTTTGGAACTCCACCAAATGTTATTATTAATCTCGCTGACATTAACGCAAGACTCAACGATATCATTAGTGGTATTCCTAACATTATTCAAAAACTAATCTCGTTAAAATTCCTCACAAGCAGATCATTAATATCGTGTACACAGTCGCATCAGGAAAAGCAACATGGACACCGGAAAATAACACTCTTAAACATACCGCAGAGGTTACTGGTGTATACAGATTATCTATATTTTGTGCTGAAAAATTTACTATATTTACCACATTTACATGGCGTCATTCAACCGATATTTTTCTGGAACTGTGTCTATAGTGTTAAACAAAGATGTCGAGGAAACGTTTATGCTAATAGCGAATGATAAAAAGTTAACCACAGCAGATTATTGGTGGTGTATTGAGTTTGTAGCTGAAACTCCTCAATTAGTTACCTAGATAAGTATAATGAATCAAGAGTCATTTATCGACGTTCAACGTCACAGATACGCTCAAGTATGTGAGTGTCAAACTAAACTAAAAAATATCATCGACGATTACACGATAAAGGTAAAAAAATATCGTCGTCGTATGGTCGTTATTGATATAATGGTATACTCGGTTTCTGCTGTTATTGCTGGAACTGGATTATTACTATCAACAATAACGATGACAGCGCCTGCAGTTGTAACAATTATAGTTTCAACGGCAACAACATGCGCAGGTATTTTCAGTATTATCTCTAAAAAATATCTACGTGTACGAATGATAAACTAAACGAGTACGTGATGAAATTGCACACAGCAACAGCCGCATACACTAAATTATGCTCGTATATTTCAGCGTATCTCAGTGATGGTAAAATATCCGATGAGGAGTTCGTAACGATAATGAAAACCTACGATGAAGCGTTCATAGTGGAACGCGATGCGTTCTCTAGTGACGGAAAGATGGAGAATTAAATAATAACGATAATAATAATGTCAGAGTCGCAATTACTTCAGCAGATCGTAGCTAATACAACGCCGTCAAAAACTACTATGATATCATTAAGTTCAACCAATCCTGAATTTAGCGTTAATTTTCCGACTGCAATTCCAGCAAAGGAAATAGCATTAGCGCAATTACGAGTTTATTATAGTTGGCCTAATATTAGATCAAAACCGTTTGGTGGACAACAACCAAATAATTCACTGGTATTTGCGAATAAAAATAAACCTGATGGAACACCTGACTGGCAAGTTGTTGGAATTTCAACGGGCAGTTATCAAATAGAACAGATTAATGATGAATTCCAACGCAGAATTAAATCTATCACAGGGAAAGAATCTAAAATAGCGATTACTGTTCACGAACCAACACTATCTGCGGTTATTGAAATAAATTCCCCTGATTACTCCGTAGATATTTATCAAAGTTCGATCAGATCAGTGTTAGGATGGCCTGATGTCGCACCTGTTTATAATGGAGTTTCAGAACCAACTAAAAATGATTTTAAAACGAGAGAAGAAAAATTCATTAAAAATCCAGAATATCGAGAAAAACATCCATGGAATTATATATCATTTAAAAATGATCCAAACGATGATACATACTACTTTACCGATTTTGACGGTAAAAGGATCCCCAAGATAATTAGATCAATATTTACTATTATCAAGACGCCAGGGGCGCGAGATCGAGATAGTGTTGATGAAAAATTTATTAAATGGTTTTTAGATACTCTTAAACCTGAATACGATAAAATGTTTAATGATTTAAGAAATTTACTTATTTCATTATCACAACATTATAATGAAAGTGTAAAGCAGCAAATAATCGAGTCAATAAAACATTTAAATGGTATCTTATTCGATTTATATATCGCCGATCGAAGTATTATGAAAGTTACAACTACTGAATTAGATAGTCCTTACACAAGACCAAATTTGAAGAAATTATTTCTTAATCATTATAAAATAACAGAAAAAGATTTACAAACATTTGTTATACCAGATTTAAATAACGCTGAAATGAAGAAATCATTAAATGATCTTATTGAAGAATATTATCCGGGAGTAATTGAATCGTGGAAACAAATAGCCCCACCACCGGTTATACTAAAATACAATAACAATCTCTTTGGTGCTGGACGTCATATATCGCCAGGCATTGTAAACATAACAACAACAATTGCAATCAATCTGGTATGCGATGTTATTGAAGGTAGCTATCAGGTAGATCTTTCTAAATCTAGCCAAGCTCAGCAAGGGTACATATTATTCAGTTTCAGTCCATTAGTTCCTCCTGGTTCTTTAATTGTAACTGAACCAATTAATCCCGTTTACCTGCGAGTTCGTAATCCATTTCTGACAAGAATAAATTTCAAACTCACTGACCAGGCAGGAAACATTTTGGATCTAAGACAAGAATCTCTTAATATTAATTTGTATATACGCTCATAGAACGTCTGATTATTTAATCAGGGGGACAAAAAAAATAATCTGATGAGTAAATACATGAATAATAATCAATTTTCTATGATTAAAGTAATTGTATATATAATAAAGCGAGATAACTCGGCTATCTCTCTGCGGAGTAAATTGAACGATTATTTCCCTTACTACGTTACCTGTACAAATCCAGTTGTGTATAGCGTATTAGTCCGTCTGTCTGTTACATTAACGAACTAAAACTTATACACGCAAATTATTTTATGAATTTTGAAAAACTGAAGTACAGTTCTACATTCTATTAGTAATACAAGTTCTGTGAGACAGCACAAATATTATATATATACTTAAATTTAACTATATTATTGATAAGAGAACGATGGCCGAAATGGTAAGACGGTTTGACGTAGATCGAAGCTCTACAGACTCTCGCGTGTTCGAGTCTCAAAAAATGCTAAAGATATTATCTTGCATTTGGCGACTGATGCTTATTTAATTGGGGGAACCCGGAGAATTTCCTCGATATCCACAACAGACAAAATACACTCTCCTATCATACACCCTTGAGGGGTGTACGTTTTACACTCCCGGGGTTTTGTATGGGGGAGAGTGTACAAAATCTGTTGGACGTAGACAAGATTCCCCCGTCATCACCATTTGTATATATTTCATGTTCATATATATATCATTAGGATAAGTTTATGTTTGTGCCGTCCAAAATCATAAACCATCTGTATATATTTCATAACCATACAATCATTAGGATAAGTTTATGTTTGTGCAGTCCAAAATCAAAATCATAAACCATCTATATATATTTCATAACCATATATCACAAACAAAACAGCTCCCTGACAAAAAAAAAAGTCATGGGAGCTAATATTTATTTTTATGTTAAATATATATATATATATATATATATATATATATATATATTTAACATAAAAATAAATATATATATATATATAATAAACCATGAAAACATCAATGATATTATCTGTGCTATTAAAACACTAAAACATAACGGAATAAAAATATCTGATAATCTCGACCCTCAGAAAATTATGTGCGATTTTGAATTACTGCAACAAAGAAAATTTGATAATAAATATACACTATCTTCAAACTACAGATTTATAAAATTAATTTATCAATCCATGCTTGAATCACTAGCTATGGTAAACGACAATCAGGTAAAGCTATTTGCACCTCTTGCACGTTCTATCGAAAATATTAAATCCGAACTGTCTCACGAGTACGAAAGAAAAAAGATTGTGGATAATCGTGTAATGCAATTAAGAAAGATTATGCTATCTGATTCTGTCAATGCTGAGAGCAGCGACGATGAAGGTGGACCCCTGACAGAGTCAGTGACTGTAATTATGGCTAAACAAAACCCTTGGGAAAATTAACGTAGGTATCTCTCATGGATATGTTTCCCTCATATTATATCCCAACCATGTTTCAGTAGGTATCAAGTAATCATTAAAAATACGGTAGACTAAACGTATTGAAAATTTATTTTTTGTGTAAATCTTTTGGAAAAGGAAGATTTTTGTATATTTTCTGCGACAAATTGTACCGATCGTGGTACTATGTCAAAATATTTGGCAGCAGAATTAATTGATTCAAAACTAATTTCTTCCCCAGTCTCTGTATTCACTGATTTAATAGCTCTCTTTCTGTATAATTTACACCTTCCTGTGTTTCCGGATTTACAATTTTGACTCTGTGTAGTAACTCGTAAATTAGAAATCGAATTATCAAGCTTATTGCCGTTGATGTGATCCACCACATACCCATCCTTGATCATTCCAAAATAACACTCGTAGGTAAATATATGAGATAAATATCCTTTTTTCTTGCCATTAGCAGTAAATCTAAGATAACCAGTATTATTAAGACTACCTACTGGTTTTTTCAATCTGCAGTTTCTAATCACACCATCTCGAGATGCTTCATAATTAGTAAGGATTGGATGTGACACAAACTCATTTTGTTCCATTTATATATAATACTATTTGTTTAAATCATTATTTTTTTTGAAAATCTAGCCAAATAATCTTCTTCGGTTTTTATAGGAGAGTCAGCGTTATTTTTTTATCGTAATATCGTTTTAACTCTCTGTACTTTTTACCACCGCATTGCGCACACAATTGAGTTTTTCCTCGCACTCCAGCACTACACACAATACACGGTTTTGGTCCTAGACTTCCATTTCTGACACATTGCATATGATAACTACAGTATTCATTCACGCATGATTTATTACAAGTAGAAGTATATCAAATTTTGAGCCAAGCACATTTGTTTTGTGTTTCAATCATATACAAAAGATTAATGTTCAATTAAATATATACTTGCCCTAATTATAATATGGAGGAATTATCCGTTATTGAACCTTCCCTGCTAGATTTGACCTTGACAGACTATCAGAATATAAATTTAGTACTTCGATGCAGGATCTGGCATTAACGGTAACCGAACGTATTCGTGAAGCAAAAAAAGAATTTCGTGACGATGGTGCAGTTCATGCATGGTCAACATTCAGAGTTGGAAATGTTACTAATATGATGAATGACAAACGAGGAAAAGTAATTATTAATCACCTTGATAATCAAAAATATTTTATTTTAATAAAATTTATTGTAAATACAGAAGAAGATATTTGGATTATTCGTGATAAGCGTGATCCAGTCCGTGTGCAGTCCAGGGGTAATATTGTTCTTTTAAGTAATAAATCTAAGCCCGGAATACTTACTGGCATTGATAAACCCTACTATATACAGAGTTATCCAGCAACTGCAGTTGTATATGGAATATTTCCGCTAAATAATAAACCTAATGTTGCGGATCTCAAACCGATGAAAATATCAAGAATAAACTGCGTAGCTGAACGAGTTACAGAACATTTTACAAATGCGATTCGTGGTAATGGCTTAACTGATTTAAGACGTAAAAAAAATAAACACATGGGCAGAAACGGTTAAAGATGCTGGTGCATCTATTAAGGATGTTGCTGAACTAGAAAAGTTATTAAGATTTCCAATAACAGTAAAAACACTAACCGGAGAGATATTATACGAACCAAAATATATAAAAATGGAAACCCTATAACAATCGTTGATCATAATGCACATGCATGGACTAATGCTGTAACGATATTTCCACGAGATAGAAAAGTTAAGTTTTATAACGGTGACATCTTTGATTTTATCAGAAATATAAGTAAAAGCGACCCTGTGTCTGTTTGGTTATTTCAGAGTTCGGAATATGATCATTACGATCAGTTTGTACGGCCTAACGGTGATATTTATCGTACAGAATTTCTTCATGAAGAAATGGAACATCTTACATTGAAATATACCTCTGATGATGTCATAGTTGGACAATTACTGAATAACTGTTTTACCGTACCATCGGTTGCTGTGCTGCCCATTTCGCTCAGGAGAAAAATTCATGGAAAACGACACGATCAGAATTCCTTGAAGATGTCAAGAAAAGTTGTATAGAATATGGTCACGGTGGGTTATGGGACACCAAATACAACCATAGTGATGTTATCTCGGTTGATATGGTAGCGTGTTATCCTGGGAGTTTTCTTGGATATGGAGTATGTTCTAAATACTTTAAGAGATTCGGACATCCTACACATGACATGACCAGGGTTGCGATAAACGGACATTACCAGATTTTGACTTAACCGGATTTGCTCATGTAGAATTATTCGAATTTGCAGAAAATCTCCATCCGATTACTTATGCTTGGTTTGGAAGACATTTTTCAGAAAAATGTTGGGTTCCGATAGTACTATTGCAATATATGCTTGATGTTGGATTTTTAATATCGTTGAGAGTAACTGAAGCGATTATATCGTATAGTTCACAGAAGCAAGTTTGGTTACCAGAACCAAATAGATTTAATATCGATGATACCAGAAAAAAATTCCCTGATATTGATGAAGATCATATTATTAAAATAAATAAATGCAGAAACGAGTACGATGAGAAATTTGCAAAAGATCTTGGTAGAAAGATAATCAGTAAATTTACTCAAGGTGGTTCATACGATTATAAACGAGCGTGTACAAGATTGATTATGGACGACGCTGAACTAGATTTTATAATCGCTGATACAACTGAGAAAAATATGTTTATAAACAGATGTAATGCTTATTTATCAGATGGAACAAAACTAGGCACCATTGTGAGCTACCTTGATGGCGAGTCACCACAATTTACTCATTTAAGATCTTCGATGTTAACTTATGTTTCGATAAACCTACTATCGATGATAAATAAATTTCCTCATCACGCTGTCAGAGTCGCTACGGATTCATTTTATGTACATAAAAAATATAAGGATTTATTAAAACTCGGTAATGGTGAATGGGGGACATGGAGAATAAAATAAGAAAATATATTTAGTTATTCTGAATCTGCAGATGTTGAAATTGTGGAGACATATTACAAAAATAATAATCAAATATTAAAGTCATCTGCACCATCTGTGTACGATCCTGTATCTAGGTATAAGACTGTTTATCTTAATGGGTGTGGTGGTTCAGGTAAAACAACTCGAGCGATTAATTTATTTATGAATAATAGTTCAGATATGATTGTTTTGACACCTACACATAAACTTGCTAGAGAAATAAAGCAACGAGGAGCAAAATCGTGTACTTATCATAGTTTCTTTAGATGGTGCGGAGACACGTGGACTCCATCGCGGATGGGTGAAAAATATATACCTAAATATATTATATGGGACGAGATATGCACGGTGTCGTTAGAAACACTAAAAACATTTCTTGAATGGTTATTGACAAAGAATACTGCTGTGATTATGTGTGGCGATCATGGTCAGCCACCACCTTTTGTTGGAGAGTCTCCACATGAATGGCTAAAGAATAACGTAAATTATTATGAAGAAATACATGATGACCATAGAGCTATCGATGAACCGCTGAAGGAATTTAAAAAATTAATCAGACTTCAACCAGACAGAGTACAATGTGAGATAATGCGAGGAGTAATTCCAGAGACTTCTATGAATGAATTTTGGACTTTATGGAATCCCGCTGATTTAATAGTCGCGAGTAGAAAGGTAGTTCGTGATGAACTGCAAAAGAAATTATTTACGTTACATAAAGAAAGATTATCAACGTTACCTGTACCTTTGTGCTATCGCCCAGCAGATACTCGACGACAGAATATTGATGTTGAAATTCCTGGTGCTTTGGTTCCACCAAGGATACAGAATCTTGTCTTGAATGATATTATTTTAGTCGATATTAATGTCGTTGAGAATGCGCTGAGTATGAATAAATCGCCGTGGACGTTAGGATACGCTATAACGATTCACTCGTCACAGGGATTAACTATAACTGATACTAAAATCTGGATTGTAGATGATAGGATCGAGTGGTCAAATTTAGTATATCTCGCCGTATCTCGAGTCAGGAGAATATTTCAACTACATAGGGTTATTATGAATTTTATAGAAAATAATGATCAAACTGATAATAATGACGTAATAAGAAAAAAAAACTATCTGGTTATAAACAGTGTGACAAAAAAAATAATCGTGACTTTGATATTGATACTGAATTTATTATAAAACTAAAACAACTACAAAATAATCATTGCGCAAGTTGCAACTGTAATATGTTATGGCAGTGTTCGAATAATAATCCAAGACAATTTACCGTAGACAGAATTAATAGTGATCTTGGTCATACATGTGAAAATGTAATGCTGACTTGTCTTGAGTGTAATCGACGTCGAGGATCTGGACGTTTACAAAATTGAGCTTGGTGGTAATTGCGTATCCTGAGGATTTACTTGTAATTGTTCACGTACAAATCCACGCTGAGGGGCAGTAGAATCTAGTCTGTATATGGCAGGTCTTCCAGTGGATCTAACTACGCTAGAAATTTTATGTGTAGTCACGCTCCAGATAGGATCGGTTGCTCTTTTTTTACCACCTTCAAGTTCGTCAGGTTCATATAAATATCTAACTGTAACATTTCCTAATACTGGTTGAGAGAAAGATTCATGTCGTCCGTAGCCATTGGGTATATATTTTTTTTGATCGCATTAGAAGGTTTTATGGAAGTTGCACGAGTAATTTCATTATTCAACGCAGCTATCACACTCGGTAATCTTGCAACCCATTCACGAGATCTATCTTTGAAGTCAGTAGATATTTCCTTTGCATACTGATATCCGAATAACCGCTCGGCAAGTGTTCTATTAAATCGTTCAACGATTGCCTGATCACGATGAATTTCAGTATGTCCTCGTCTGATTTTAACGTTACGTTTCTTCATCAACGATGATACTACTCCAAGAAATTCTTTGCCAGGATCAACCTGTAGTAGTTTTGGCCATCGTAGACCACCACGTTGATAAATGCGTTCAAACGCAGATGCAACTTCAGATGTTGTCTTTGTTGATAATGGCTCCGCTTCTTTATATCTACTCGCAATGTCAGCGACAGTTAACGCGTATTTGTACGTGCGTGATTTTCGTCCACGTGTTTTAATGGTATCGTGTGGTAAAAACAGTATATCCGCTTGATGAACTTCATTAGAGACACTAACATCAAAATGCGCGTAATGAATTTTTTTAGGTGGACTTAGGAAGATTTGCCATATTGCCTGTCGTGCTAACCATGATGCAGCGACATCACGTGAAACTTTTGCTGCTTCGGCGAGTTTACTAATCGCTGCCTTACCTCTGCAGAATCCTCTCGGGGAATAATAAACAGATTCCATTATGATAGTTATATAATTAATTGCCAGCCCCTAACACTAATTTACCTTTCATAGCAGTTTTTACTAGAAAACTAGCTAATTTTTCTCTGAGAGATTTATTAGGTATAGCATTTAACGCGTGAATCAATTTTATATCTGCGAGATGCCGCTGCTGCAAATCTTTACTTTATAAGCAACATCATGAACATGACATGCTTGATCAATCTTATTTACTGGATACTCTCCGGGTCTTGGTTGATCTTGATCATCAAGCCGGATATCAAGACGAGTTCCAGGACCACAATAATTATATCCGGGTAAATGTTTCTCACCGGGATATTTAGCCCATGGAGTTCCTGGTAATTTTCCTAACGAAGCAGCGATATCACCCCCACCTATCTTTGTTGCAATAAATTTATATTTCTTGGTACCACATTTCACACACTTGCCTGTAAGTGCACGTCTTTTATTTTTTGTTGTTATTGTCGTTAATTCAGTAGTATCGGTAGGTGCTCTGCATTGAACACAATATAGACTCATATTATTTATTATATGGATATAATTGATTTTTCTGCGACACGAAAACAAGAACCAGTAAAACACCATCCAGCGTTACCAAATTCTATCAGAATGATTATAATAGGCCCATCTGGAAGTGGAAAGACGCAATTATTGCTTAATCTAATAATGCGATGGCTGAAGTGGGCTAAATTATATTTAGTAGCGCCATCTGTAGATGATCAGCGATGTTACGAAGTACTTAAAGATTTTAATGAAAACGCAAAATCGTTACATGAAGACAATGTCATAGACTTTATTACTGATATTGATGAAGCACCATCTGTAGATGATCTCAGGGCCACTGGCCCTCATGGATTCATTAATAATTTAGTAGTGTATGATGATGTTATGCTGGACAAACAATCAAATCCAGCTAGAATATTTTCACGAGGTAGACATAAAAATACAGACGTGATTTATGTTACACAGATATACACAAATTCCAAAAGTGATCAGAGACAACTGTAATATTTTGGTTGTGTTTAATGGCGTAGATAATCATACGCTGCAGAATATTTATTATACTTGGTGTTCAGGCGACATGGACATGAATAAATTTAAAAATTTCTTTTCAAAAGCACAAGCTGCTCCTTTTGGTTTTGTAACGATAAACTTACATCATCCAAGGTCAAGATATCGCAACGGACTTGATACAATTTTTGGATAAAAATCATAGCAGCAGTAGAGCTAATTTAGCTGAGTGTGGTTCTCCGATACTCATTATTGATAATATCTATAATGGCTGTTTAATTTATAGCAGCAGAGAGGGTGAATGACATACGTACGTGACCAGATTGTGAAAAAATCTGGTCAATTAAAGAAGTTTTCATTATTAAGACAAAAACTTCTTTTTTCAGCCTTCGTAGGAACTCATAATTTTCAAAAATAAGGTCTCTACAAAGTTGTAGGGTTCACCCTCTCTGCTGCTGTAGTTGAGTTCTGATCCACTTTCCAACATAAATTATAACTTCATACCCTCACCACCACCACAAAAAAAGATATACAGCTTTTCCACTTCTTAATATCATTACTGTCCGATAAGTCAGTGTTAAAATGTACATACGAAAATTTCCCACACCATGATAATTATTATGCTCCGTATTAAAACAGCTATGATAAGCAGATTTTAAAAAGGGTGACCCTAAAATGTTTCAATCTTTACTTCCAATGATAAATGTTGACATCAATCAGAGTTCAGTTTGCTTCTTTATCTCTTTATTCCGTTGACATTAAGCCATGAAAAATATTTCTGTATCTGCATACAGTTGGTTCAGTTGTAAATGTATCGCAGCATTAGTCTAAACCTAATGCCTTAGAATGGTTATCGCACACAAATATAGCTGCAGGAGTTTGTAAGGTGTAATAAAACAAGTCAACAAAATATTCAAGATGGCTTCTACCTTGTATATAGCAATGTTTGCTAAATCTTTTAATCAAGTTTTCTCCAGAAGACTAGCATCTTGTCTTATGAGAGAATCACTAAAGAATTATTCTCAAGTATATGTACGTATTTCATAACATTTATTCAAGAAGTTATGCCATGTTTGTTCCAAGATTTGCATGAAACGGCCAGTACATCCTATTTTCGGGCTGTACGTCCAAATTTCAATGAAATAAATGCGGTGTAGCTATGGGCAAGGTATTTTGAAAAACGCGTTTTCAAGCCGTATCATTAACTTTTTTGGATTTATCATGGTCTCATTATTGAATATTTATATTATTCCCACATAAACGTTAAGATATTGTGACAGGAGCTGTTCAAAAATTGAAGTCTAAAATTAACCGATCAAAATTTTCGACTTGAGGAGAACAACATTTTTTCCTCAACAAACGGGAATTATCAAAAATATTAAAAAATGGAAACATTTTTTATAATACCTTAAACTAAATAAATGTATGGTATTAATGAATTTATGTGAGTAAATAAAAAAAAAAAATGATATTTAAAACATGTATTCAAATTTTTCAAACGTACGGTAATTGGAGCAAATTGCCTCTGATTGTGCATTAGGATTAACATTGCTTTGATTTACTCCAAACTATAAGCACAGTCCGGGTGAATCAAAGATGCAAAATGCACATTACTATCTATTGTTTAAATTTCACAGATATATATTCCTAAACACTGAATAGCAAATTAAAAATTGAGACTTTACCTAATGACACTTCTTCAAGATGGTAAAGGGTTAAGTCGTATTTATAACAATGTAGGCTGGCGCTGAAAATAGCCAAAGTAGCAGTCCATTTTGTGAGCTGGTGATCAGTCTTATAAAAATTTACATATCTAGTGTTTGAAAAGTTATGAATTTGCCATATGGTGTGCCAGTTTTAGTTAAAAAGTTTATATAAATTTGCAGTGTAACATATTTTCGAGTCTTGAGAATGATGTCACTAAGTACCATTACTACTTCCATCATGCTGGCAGTACATCTGTCAGTTTTGAATACATGTCTGACCCACTTAATTTAAAACTCAATTTCACACAATGTGCATCATCTAAAATTTTCACAAATATCTTTAAAAAATAGTAAAACTGTTACTCTTTCTAGAGGGGCCCCGAGTGGCCGAGTGGTCTAACGCACTGATCGTTACGGATCACTGCCATCTCACCTCTGTCTGCGTGAATTCGAGTCCAGGCTTGGCTAACATGGGTGCGTGAGAAAGCCTGCCAGTAGCTTCTCGTGGGTCGGTGGTTCTTCCCGGGGTTTTCCAGGGTTCTTCCTCCACCATTAATACTGGCCGCCATGTATAGCCTATCTTGTACTGAAAAATGGCGTTAAACCCTATAACAACAACAACAACAACAACAACAACTCTTTCTAGAAATGTATGTGTAGAGCGCATAAGAGGATAAAATGCAATCTGAATACTTTGTGACACCGTTGCTCGCATTAAACATGCAGTAAAATTAAAATAATGCCAGATATGCAAGATTTGGGTTTTTAATTAACATAAAATCAATAATTCCATGCAAGACATTATTACTTTAACACAGGGGTTGGTGCATAAAGAGACCCATTCTGATCTCCAGGCCTAATGTTAATTTCCAAAAGCATATTAGAGTTATCCACTGCTTGCTTATGCATATATATGTTAGTACTAATATTATTAACCCTAATTATTTCATGGATGGGGTACTCATTTGATTATGTCTATCAATGGAGCAGCCAGGTGTGATTAACACCTGGTTGTATTCTTGCAACAGTTTTTGCTCATGTTCATATCAGTGCATACATATTATTATAGTACAAGTCACACGGGTCCTGTAATTTTATTTTAAAATTTAATCGTAATTTACTTACAACAGAATTTATTCAATCGTGATTTTTGAGTGATCTACACATTAATTGTCAAAAAAGAAATTTCCAGACAAAAATTATCGATTGCTATCAACTTTTGAAATGGCAGTTCAGCATTACACTGGGTCAAGAAAGTTGATATTGGATTAAACAGTTACTAATGCAGGGTTAATCAAGGTATGATTGCATGAGCAAGAAGTCACGCATATCTTCATCTGGGATAGTGAAGTAACATACAGTAAGTTTTATTCTTACCTTGTACATGTAACATTTCTTCAAAATGATAATTTAGAATGATGTAAAAATTTTACTAGAATAAATCTGAATTGACAGCCATGTTTTTAGTCTTTTACATGTATGAAAGGACATTTGTATGGGAAAAATAGGTATTATGTATGAATTGAAATAAAAGACATGACATACCATGCAGAAGATATATATGAAGTTACATAATTGCCTTCAATTTATTGGACTTGTCTGCCAATTTTTTTTTTCCTGATGGTGTTATCCCATGCTTTGTTTGTAAAAGATGATATTGTCATGTCTCTGTGTACGTTTGTAGTACAACTTTTTCCCTCTTACATCATAGCACATTACTAAACTGGATTAAACAAGATCACCCTGCTTGTTTGATTGTGCCTATAAAAGTGTTGAAGTACATTATTATTAAATATGTTGCCGTTAAGCATTTTTCGTTGAATTTATACAATAATCTTCAATGGAATTTTGAAGAAGAAGGGCAAAATAAAGTGCATGAACGCCATTTAAAGGTATGTGTTATCAGATTCTCCAAAATGACACCTGTAGCTGCAAAATGTGACTTAGAGTATGTACATGAGCTTTATGACTTGTACTATATATACTGATTTCCTTAGTTTATGCAGTCTATAGTAAAAGTCATTTAGGCGTTCAGAACCAACTATTCCAGTAATGGGTGGCGTTTCATTATACACATCTTTAAATGACAATTATTCACTTTATTTGGATTCTCATACATCTATATTCCTTTGGAATTATATTATTTACCAGGAGATATAAATATGGCAAAATCAATGTTAACTTGCATAGATATTTTTGGACGATGTCAGCCTAAAGATGTGATCCAGTATAAACTGGATTTAATGTCATGTGCTGTGATATCACAGCAAAAAAAGCAGTGCATGTTGAAAAACAAATTGCACTGCCCAGTTATTTGTTACGACAGATCCAAAATCCTAACTCCATAGCGATCAATAATTTTTGTCTGAAATTTTGTATTATATCATTTGAGGTGCACAGCATGAAACAATCAGGATTTGATAAATTTTGGTGAAAGTATTTTAGTATTAAATTTTAGAACATTAATTAATATTTAATTTAATGCACCTACATAACCACATTGACATACACCTTAAAGACAATTGCAAGGTCTTACTCAAAATCATTCTAAGTATACTTTAAACAATCGAAGCACAATAGGTGACCACTTAAAATATCTCATTGGATGAGCATCACGTAGATTAGTCCAAAAACATACGACATCTACCCTGATATGTTGTTTTTGTCAATGTTTTATTTCCAAGTAAATGGCATTGTGTAGTGTGTTCCTGGTTGACTCACAAGAGAACTAGATACATTTCAGGAATATCTCACACACTTGAAGCCCATATTAAAACTTTTCCACAAATTGAAGTTTAATTCTTTTAGTTGGACTGTATTTACTCTGGTGTGTTCTTCCTGATGGAATCAAATTTGGACACAAGCAAGTGGGGGTGTTTTCATGTTCTGTTGACATACATTTCATTTTGTTGAAATGTAATGGTAGCCAAGGAATGCCGAAGTCAATTGAAGTTTTAATGAAATGAATAAAAGCATACTGATGTTGACAAATATGATTAGATAGCTTCACAGTGTTAGAGAAACTTAACTCTCCTTTAACTGACTTTTTTCTTAAGTTTTTGCATTGATAAACATATCTTTGTTTGCCTACAAATATGCAGATTACTAATCACTGTGAAACTTAGAAAACTGATTTTCAAGAAAACTGATTATCATGGGTCTGCCATATTGACTTTCTTATCTGTCAGATCCAACTATAAACAACATAGACTCAGATCTCATGGCACATTATGAAATGGCAGATCTGGAATAATCAGAGGAAGTTGTTGTTACATTTGTTCTGAAAGTCAGATTAGTTATTTGACTGGCAGATTTATCCAGCAGTTTTCAGGGGCTCAGTTTTTGGTTGTATAAAGAAATTTTATTATACAAATAATTATTCATAAATACGTAACAAAATTTTTGTCTTCTTTGTCAAGAAAAAATAATAAATCCTTTGCATCATAAACTCAGTTGAAATTGTAAGGTACAATAATTACATCTCAGTGGGATGGTCTGATGTCTTTTCTGTTGAAATAAGTAATACAGTAGAACCTGTCTTAAAAGACCACCCCTTCTGCCAAAAATAATGGTGTCTCAAGACAGGTGGTCTCTCATAACAGGTCATAACACTATATAATCAATAAATATGTGGATGGAGATTCTGGTCTCTGAAAACAGGTGGTCACTCATAGTAGTGGTCTATCATGACAGGCTTTACTGTATAACCATGTATAAAGAAGGCCAACTGCAAACAACATAAAGCACTGGCAGATCAGGGTCTGTGTCATTTATTCTACTGATTACTCCTCACAGACTGCCTTGGCCCACATCTGACAGTGTATTATGTAATGGCAGATTTGGATCGGTGCAGTTTGCAGATGGACTCAACATGTTTGGGAGTATATATAGTAAGTGAAAACATTGGTTTGACAGATTAAAGGTGAAAGACACTAATGAATTACTTCAAAGATGCATATGCTATAGGATTCATTGTTTTATTTTATTTCTGTCTGAGGTATTTTATTCTTAGTCGATTCTTATCACTAGAAATACAGTTTTGTTATTTGTCGATAATCTTTTTTCAAACTTGCTTGGTGGAAACTCAAGTTAGCAATCATCGTAGATTAACTTTTATTTTAGTATTTTGTTTACTTTCCACTTATGCATGTCTTTTCTAATCAAATAAAATGCAGGCCTAATAAAATTATTTCTCTTCTTTTTTAGATAGCTGGTCTTCCATCTTTTGTCAAAATTGTTGAAGTGGGTCCAAGAGATGGATTACAGAATGAAAAGGTAGTCCAACTTTATTATTATAATTGTATCTCAGCAAAGTTTATGTAATTTGAGAATTTGATATTCAGTTGTGATATAGTATTTTTAATAGCATGTAGAGGAGGTAAGGAGTAGATTTTCAGTACCCTTCCATGCATTTAATTTGTAACATCATTTTGTATTTTCTGGACCAGACTTATCTGAAACATTGTCTCCACACCATTTTTTTTTTTTGGCTGGTCATCAATCAGAGGAGCTTAAGTATGACTTTTCACATGTTTGGTATCACTACTCATCCTAAAGTACTGGCATCACTACTCATCCTAAAGTACTGGCATCACTACTCATCCTAAAGTACTGGCATCACTACTCATCCTAAAGTACTGGCATCACAGCTCATCCTAAAGTACTAGCATCACTACTCATCCTAAAGTACTGACATCACAGCTCATCCTGAAGTACTGGCATCACTGCTCATCCTAAAGTACTAGCATCACTACTCATCCTAAAGTACTGGCATCACTATTCATCCTAAAGTACTGCGAGGATTTTTATGAAACATTATGCAAACATTACATGAAAATGGTGCCTCTTGGACATCATTACGTCGGCTAGAAATTCTTGTAATCACCAAATTACCTGAATGAATGATCATATTGACATTTGGTTTTCGTTAAAAGACTTGTCATGATACCTAGTTGGTCCTAAATAAAAATGGTGCCAGTCTGACTTCCAATTTGGCTTTCACAGAGGTCATCTTGAAAATCTTGTTATCACAAACTCCTTCTGAATGAATGGTCATATTGACATGGAATTGTTACTAAAAATCTTATTATAGTATCTAGTTCGTTCTCCATGAAAATGGTACTGATTTGAAATCCATTGTGTCTACCATGGTGATGACCATCTTCAAAATCTGGTTAATGCTACCTCTCAGTGGATGGTGTTATTGAAATAATATTTTCACTAAATGAAGTGCTCAGAAGATCCATTAGCATGATGATTTCTAGTGCCCCTCTAATTTCAGATCAGGCCCCTCCTTTATTATAAGAGAAGTGCCCATCAGGCTTTTAAAAAAAATAATTTGCCTGAGAAAATTTAGATCACACTGACAAAATGCACATAAGTTTATTCTGAAGTTGTTGGAGGTCTAGTAGTTTATTGATATTTATTTCCAATCTGTTGCACCTTATCTTCGTGGAGATTGTCAACTTACCAAACTTATGTCAAAAGCTGTGTTCAAAGCAAAGAATGTAAATTATGAATGAAGAACATATTGCCTGGATTACTAAAGCAATAATTAGTGCTCAGATGGCTTTAACATACAGTTGATTCTACTGGCAGTAGACAAAAATACTGTTTTCAAGGCCCTATATCACACATATTGTTTTACTTCTGAAATCTGCTGCTTTGAAAATTAAGATTTTGTTAAAAAATAATTATTATAAAAGACTATTATTACAAGTTTAATCCAAGCATTGCAAACACAGCAAAGAACCACACTACTGTACCAGAACTGTTAAGCGGTCATTGTTACCAGTGCAATGGTATGGTTGAGGTACAGAATGAATGCGAACATGTGTAAACAGCAAGCTATCAATTGATTACCTTACTGTGTAATCTGGAGAGTCTGTGTGAAATATGGGATGGCTTTTTTTAGGTGTTAAAAGTAATACATGGATCCAAGTGATCAATGATGGTTTGTGAGTCATCGATTAAAAGTCAGCCTTTGGCAGAGGTGAGATAGAAAGGAAGTATTGAATAAAAAATTATTTTGGCAGAAAAACTTGAGTAAGTAATGTGACAATGCTTAAACATATTAGACAGCACCTATGAACAACATCAGAGGTGTAAAGAGAAACTGTGTGAAGATATACATCAGAGGTTAATGAACATCAACACTGCTGATCCAGTAGGTAAATAGGACCTTCATAGAGTAATTGGACAGTGGTTGACATCAGGACCTGAAGAAAAACATTGCTTTGTGTGAAATATTTTGAGATCTGACTAAACATGCTAGTCAGTTTAATATAATTTTTTTCATATTTAATATGCAGCAGTTGCATCATTGTGTAACAAATAGTAGTTAAAAAATGGGGTCCTTTTGAACACATGAAATTCAAGTTGGGGCTTCTGGAATTTGATGTCAGGTTTGTGATATATTTTTTTTTTAAGTCACGATTCCCAGACCTGTGTCTGAAAAAATGTTCTTTGAGCACTGAAATGACTTCCTACAACATCCAGTTGGTCTTAATGAGAATGGTGCTGATTTGACATCAGTATCCCTACCATTGTAGCCATCATGAAAATCTTGTTGGCATGACCCATGTTGAATGGATATTCATATTGACATGGGATTTTTGTTGAAAGATTTTGTATGATATGTGGTTGGTATCATTGTCTATAAATACCTACATTTACAGGAAATGGGCTTAACGGTGTTGTGATCAAGTTTTGGGCCTCACACAGCTGTATAGTTCTTCTCTTTGATGATTATAACTGGACATAATTGTCAAGATCATAACATTGTCAGCACAGCTAAATATAGCCATTGTGAATTCATATGAATAAGAAATTAACCTTGAACAACACAGGGTACCAGACAAAGCCCCAAAATTCACATGATGGTGTGTGTTACTTCTGTATAAATGAGGCATTTAGTCTACCCTACAAAAGTTTTATCTGCATCTTCACAAAACTTTAACATATCACATAAACAGAAAATTATTACTTTAGAAAAAAAGAGTAGAAGTATTTTTACTTATCGACAATGGGGAGAGTTCAAGAGTTCCTGCCCAAAAATTGATGCTGGAAAGACTCATATAAACAACATCATAACAGATACGGTGAATATTCAGCAGCAGTGGGAAAATGGAGCAAGTGGAAAGATGATGATTCTAAATGTGAAGCAATGTGTGTAACAAGATTTAAATATCATTTTTTAATGGTTTTGGAATGTGCATACCAGCAAAACCCTACTTGCATTTCATGCTTAAGAATCAAGAACTATTGATGTACATGTATGTTCACTTGAAATAAGTCTGTTCTTAAGACAAGAAGAACCTTTTAATAATTAATGTGACTTTTAAATGAAGATATTAAATGCTTTGAAGTTGCATGTAGCTTTTTTACTACATACATGTACATATACTTCACACAAATATTGTCCCCACTGAAAAGGCCACCCCTCTTATAAGGCCACTTTACTGTTGCAGAAGGAATTTCCATGTAAGAGGGTCCACTGTACAAACAAGTTTGATGAATTTTTGTCGTTTAACCTAGTTAGTTTATTTACCAAAGAAATACTTTGAATAATGCTACTTAAGTGACTTCATTTGTTTTCCAAAAATAATACTTATTGATTTTATTAAACATAGCATGTGGTTACATTGTGACATTGTCTGAAGCAAGTTTACTGATTTTTCAGTCCAGGACATTAAGTTCATGGGGGTGAAGGCCATGATAATGAATATTGTACTGCCCTTACATGTATCTGGTAAATATTTTACCTTAAATGTATGATACTAGCATTTAAAGGAAGAAATAGTCTTATATTGAATTCCTGGAAATTATATTTAGCCAGTAGAGCATCAGTCCTTTCAAGGGACTCTTGCTTATATTGCTGTGAAAACATTTGAACCATATCATATCAGCCAGAATATTTGGAATTCTTTTCTGTTTATTCTATTGCCTTTGCTTGTGGAAATGGTCAAAACGATGATTTGAACCTTTTCAAAAGAGTTTTCACATTGGTGTAACATACACATATGTATATATATTTTGCTGAACCGTAACTATTCTTTTTTTTCAGAACACTGTTCCAACTGAAACAAAAATTGAATTTGTCAACAAATTATCAGAATCTGGTTTACCTGTGATAGAGGTTACAAGTTTTGTTTCTCCAAAGTGGGTACCACAGGTAACTGAAAATCTAATGAATATTGCATCTCCATTACCTTTCTATTGATTTTATTTACAAAGTAAACCTTTTACTTCCAGTACAAGCAATATTATTTTTGTTTTCATAAGCATACATATGCCATTTCATCTGTAAAAATTTAAACTGTAGTTTCTCATGGTTTCATGTGTATTTCTCATTTTAAATGCATATGTGTGTGTGACACAAGAAATATACTGCATTAATTCCATATGTAAAGTTACGTTACCTTAACATAGTATGTAAAATTGCACAACATGGACTCAGGATGTAAAATTATACTATATTGACTTAGGATGTAAGCTTATACTGCATTGACTCAGTCTGTAAAATTACATTTCATTGACTCAGTATGTAAAATTACACTTCATTGACTCAGTATGTAAAATTACACTACATTGTCTTGTTATGTAAAACTACATTTCATTGACTCAGTATATAATATTATGCTTCCTTGACTCAGTATATAAAATTACACTTCATTGACTCAGTATATAAAATTACACTACATTGATTACTTATGTAAAATTAAACTAAATTGACTCAGTATGTAAAAATTATAACATCTAATTAGTAGATTTTTCTGTCAAATTCTGTGGCATTCAGAAATAAATATTATGCTGCCAGTTCTTATTTATTGAATTTTTATGCTTCTACTGCATTCTGCAGGGCCAGTTTGAATTGATATGGTCCATCCATCCCTCCATCATTTTGTACAGCCCTCCATCCATCCAGAGAAACTGGTTTGCATGATTGCACGTGAAATAATGTTGGACATAATGAAAGAAATGAAATTTAAATCACATATTTGTATGCATATATTGCTGACCCGATTAGATTTTCATGCCATTATAGTATTGTTTAGCTCTACTGGTCATAGAGTACAGGAGCTGATGGGATGACCTGTGGTTTGTTGTCTGTCTGTCCATTAGCACACATATATAATGTAATTGCATCTGATCCTAAACTACTTTGACGAGTCCCAAGAATCTTCGCACACACATGTGGTTTAGTTGGTCCTGAATTAAAATGGTACATCTTGGTCATGAAATAAGTACTTGAAAATCTGTTATCATGACTCCTTCAGAATGAATGATGATATCATAATGGGGTTTTCACTGAAATACTTCTGATGACATCTAGTTAGTCCTAAATGAAAAGGTGCCAACCTGATATTGCATATGGCTGCCATGAAAGTCATCTTCAAAATCCTGAATCACAAACTTCTCCTGAGTGGAAGTCGTATCAACATGGAGTTTTCACCAGAAGACTTCTTGTGATATCTTGTTGACTTTTGAGACAGTGAGGTGAAGTTATCTGCATTTTAAACATGCACATTGGAAAGAATGTTGGCATACCTCTATACTACTTTGATGTAATGTGGCTAAAATTTCTTTGGATATTGTACTTATGGAAATTGCACATGATTTAAGCACACTGCTAACTAAAATAACTGCTCGATTATGCTAAAACAATCAGCCTGAATTAGTGTAAAGTACACTATCTTTAGCACCTATTAAAATGGGGAAAATGAATTTTGCCCAGCTAGACATTACCTGCTTCTAAAAGTGCAATAGCTGAATTACCAAATATATCAAATGTCAAAAAAAGTTATCAGCTCTTGTTTTTACAATTTACCTCTGAAGTCCAGGAAGTGAAAATGACCAAGTGGAGTTAGCAGTTTTTTGAAAGGTGCACATATGGAGTAAGGCCAAGCTGTAAAATTCTAACCCTATGCAAAATATGAAACTGTAGAGCGCCATCTAGGTGAAAATAGTGTTGTGCAGACATCAGATATGGCTGTCATAATTGCCATCTTGAAAATCTTGTTATTGCTACACCCCCAGAATGGATGGTAATTTTGACATGGGTTTTCACCAGAAAAACTTTTTAAATGTTTAGTTGATTTAAATGAAAATGGTTCCACTTGGTTGTCCAATATGGTCACTACTATGGCTAGCTGAAAAATAATATTGCTACTGCTTCTGGAGACTTCTTATGATGTCTAGTTAGGCCTTGTGATGTCTAGTTAGGCCTTGTGATGTCTAGTTAGGCCTAATAAAATAGTGCCAATCTGACAGCCAGTATGGCTGCTGGCTTGAAAATCTTTTTATCACTATTCCTTCTAAATGGAAAGTCATATTGAAATTGGGTTTTTATGAGGAGACTTCTTATGATGTTTCCTTGGTCCTGAATGAAAATGATGCTGGTCAGACATCAAATATTGTCACAATGGGAGCAGTCTTGAAAGTGTTATCACTACTTATCCTAAGTGGGAAGTCTTGCTGACATTAGGTTTTCAAAAGAAGACTTCTTATGGTACCTAGCTAGGCCTCATGAAAATGATACCAGTGTAATATCCAGTATCCAGTGTAATATCCAGTACACAGTTTCATGGATAACTTGTGCCCTGATAACTCGATGAACCCACTTATAATGCGGGGTCAGGCATGAATCCCATTTGTTTAAACTAGAAATTACCAATACAATTGACCCCTATTTGTTGAACTTAAAGAAAATTGTGATCACTCTTGGTAACTGAAACTTTGATATGTCACTTGTTTTATCATCAAAAACAGTAGATAGGACCTGGAAATTTGAATCAACATTATGAAATTGTTAACTTTTAATAAGAATTCAAATTTTTGGGGCATTTTGTTTTCAAACAACATTCTTAATATACCATAAATAACGATATTCAGTGAAAGTAACTCCGTGAAAATGTCACTTATGCCAGCTGGAGGCAGTACTTTAATTAAAAAAAACAATTAAAAAAGTGCTTATATCAAGTGAAATTTGTGTTTTAGTTCTACCATCTAGTTAGGTTTAAGTGTAATGATCACAAATGCAATATGCCCTCTTGTATTCAAATATAAGATGTGTCAGTCTTCAGTTATGTCCATGAACGTTTCTCTGTGAACCTAATTAAGTGTTGACTGTGTTTTGATATCTCTCTTGCAGAAGTATTTGTTGTATTGTTGCACTGAATTAAAAGCTGGCCTCCTATGAATTGTCACATTAATTTTGCCTATCATATCAAATAAAGGATGTGGAATAAAAGAAAAGTTAAAAGGCATGCAGATCCTACATGGGGGCCCCGAGTGGCCAAGTGGTCTAGAGCGCTGTCTGTTTCGGATCACTGCCATCTCACCTCTGTCTGCGTGGGTTCGAGTCTCAGATTCGGTGAATGTGGATATGTGAGAAAGCTTGCCAGTAGCTTCTCGTGGGTCAGTGGTTCTTTCCGGGGATTTCCCGGTTTCTTCCTCCACCATTAATACTGGCCGCCATGTATAGCCTATCGTGTGCTGAAAAATGGCGTTAAGCCCTACAACAACAACAACAACAACAACAAATTCTACATGCGTAAGATCTAGCAGCCCCAGTCAAATGTCAGGTGAACTCATTTCAATTTATCAATCAAACACTGTTATAAATATTTCTGTGTATTTAATATAATTAAACTACCTTAAATTAAGCTACTAAATCATAAATGTGATCAAAGATAGCAAGGCAACGAAGAGAAATGAATACTTCATAAAATAAAGAGCTTTATTTCACATATATGGATCCATTGTGGAGAAGTGAGTTTCAGTAAAGTACTGACTTGTCACTTAGAGATATCCTCAATGATAAAAGGAAGTTTCACAACTACTTGCAACGAAATCATAGCATCAATATTTTACTAACTGAAAAGTACAAAAAAGTGAGTTCAATATTGAGATTGTTACACGAAATAATGTCGCAAGTTTTTGAGGAAAAGAGAATCTTGTTTCATGGTGTATATTGCTTGGAACTTCAATATAACATAATAATCAGGAAACCAGACTAATCAACAACAATAAAATTCAGTGATGTTGTACACAGATGTTTATGCATACATGTGATGGTTGTTGAAACCAGTTGTAATAATGTTAACGATCTTTCAGATGTAGGGCATCTTGAAAATAAATGTAATTTGTACAGAATAATGAAAAACTTCATTTAAAATGTGCGTTATTGACAATTATTCTCAAAGCGATTATAAAATGAGTTTTCACCGATTAAACCAGTTTCTGTTACCCCCTGCGGTTTTGTCCAGCGGAGATGGTATAACATCATTTCTTAGTTTTTGGAGGGGCCTATAACTCCCTCGCTCACTTATAGTGTAGTCTATTTTTGTGGATCCCATTGTGCGTAACTTTTCAACTGAATGGGGTATCTTGAAAATCTTGAATTCACCATACGTGCTGAAGAGATGATAATATTCACATGGGGATTTTCACAAAACACCTCTAATACTGTCTATTTAGTCCTAAATGATGCTAATCTTCCAGTCAGTACTTCATCTGCAGTGACTAATTTGAAAATTTTTATATTGCTAGACAATCAGAGATGGTTTAAACACTCAGTATTTAAAAACTAAAAATGGTCTTTTTTAAATTCCAGAAAGCTCCTTTCAGTCAGTACTTGTGTAAATCTGTTTACTAGGTAATATCAGTTATCAGAGGTAGAGAAATGAAATGAAAGGGAGTCATGTACTATTGATGTGTTTATAGATGCAATTATTATCCACCTTCCTGGATCAGGGCTGGGGATGGAGGGTTATAAATGTACATTTAATTGCTGCTTTGAGGCTGTTTTATATAACTTCTGCACAGAGGTATAATGAATATCATAATGTAAAATTACTGCAACCAGATAAGTAAAGATCAGAAATGAGTACATAAAAAGCTACTCTTTTTAGAATAGCCAATCCTTTACACTTCTCTGCAGTTTTTAAAGTGGTTTTGGTGTTTTGTTTTCATGTTGAATTGTTTTATTATTTCTTTATCAATTTGTTTATTTTGTCAGATGGCTGATCACACAGAAGTTCTAGCTGGAATCAAGAGGTATCCTCATGTAAAGTACACTGCCTTGACACCAAACCTGAAGGGTTTTCAAGGGGCTGTAAGTTTATCCTTTTTTAATTGTTACTCAGGAGAAGCAAGCTTTGTAAATTTGAATTTGTGTTTTGTCATAATTGAAAAAGAAATGCTAGAAAACATTGATATTGCATAATGGCAAATTTAAATAAGATCTGGGTCTTTGTTAGGAGTAATTATTAAAACAAGCAGCATAGACCCTGATCTGCAGATGTGATGGCAGATCAGGGTCAGTGTTGTTTGCAGTTGAATTCAACTTATGAGCAAGCATATATAATAATAAGCAAATATTTAATCAGTATGTACAGTAATAAGCAAAACAAAAGGTTATTCAGTATTGTACAGTAATAAGCAAAACAAAATGTTAATCAGTATTGTACAGTAATAAGCAAAACACAAGGATAATCAGTATTGTACAGTAATAAGCAAAACAAGAGGATAATCATTATTGTACAGTAATAAGCAAAACAAAAGGATAATCAATATTGTACAGTAATGAGCAAAACAAAAGGTTAATCAGTATGTACAGTAATAAGCAAAACAAAAGGATAATCAATATGTACAGAAAGAAGCAAAATTTTTTTAATCAGTACAGAGAGTAATAAGCAAAAGGTTAATCAGTATATGTGGTAATAAACAAATGGTTAATCAGTATATGTGGTAATAAATAAAAGGTAGTAAAAAGGTTAATCAGTATATGTGGTAATAAACAAAAGATTAATCAGTATAGAGGATATTAGGCAAAAGTTTAATCAGCATATGTGGTAATAAACAAATGGTTAATTAATATATGTGGTAATAAGCAAAAGGTTAATCAGTATATGTGGTAATAAACAAAAGGTTAATCAGGATATACAGCAACAAAAAGGGTTAATCTGTGTATTTAGTAAAAAGCAAAAGTTTAATCAGTAATGACACCTTGGTAGGAAATTTCCTACTCTAGACATTATATCCTTTCGGCTTAATTAATGACCATTTTCACTAAAGACAAAGTAGACCCTGTAATTAAGTATAAAGTTTCAAGGCAAGAAGTTTATGAGGAGTATTGATGATAAATTTATGCTAACAGACTGTGGTTTGAAATGTAATATAAACATGTAAAACTGTTTTATTGTCATGTTTATATAGATTAAAAATCAAGCCAATATAATATTACAAATATATTTAAGTCCCTGCATCATGGCATAAAATGGCTGCTATGGCTGAAAAGTGGCTCCAAATTTTTAATTTGGCGAATTTCATGGCACAAAGAAAAAGATTTCCAAGGGAGGCCCTGCTAAGCAGTCCCATGTGCGTCTCACACAGTTTGCAATAATCATAAATTAACAACACATGCATACATCGAATTGTTTTGCCAACCTGTTCCTCAATAGTGTATATCGCCTGGTCATTCCTTATTTCCTACTAATCACATTTAATTGCTTCTCAAAACGGACTAGCAGCTTGCAGTTTGCTGCAATCATGTTCGAATAATGTCTTATTTATCATCTACCGACATGATCCACTGACTGCCGCAGATAGTGGAAACAGGTATTAAGTGGCCGAGTCTCTTATATCAATGAAAAATTAAAAATTTGCTTTATCAATTTTTGTCACCAGCAACTTTCACCAGTCAGAAAAAATAGCGCCACTTTCAGAATTCTTTCACATTTGGCGACAAATGCAAAGCCTAGCAGAGACCCTGGTTTTGAATAGAAGGCTTCTTATAATTCTGGCTGAAAATTATGCCAATCTGATATCAGGTATGGGCATGACAGCAGCTATCATGAAAATCTTGCTTTTGCTATTCCTTCTGAATGCAAAGTCATATCTTCACTTCTTGTCTTTAAATGGATGATATATCTCTAAATTGATGGCTATATCACATGGAGTTTTCACCAAGAAACTTATTATGATACCTAATTGGTCCTAAATGAAGATGGTGCCAGTCACACATCCAATATGGTGGCTATGATGACTGTTTAATACTCTTGTTGCCCCCAGAATGGGTGATCATTAGGATAGGGATTTTCACCAGTCGTAAATCAAAATGGTGCCACTACTCACTCAGAATGGATGATTATTATGACCTAGGGTTCTTGGCAAAAGAACTCTAATTTCTATTAAGTCCAAAATGAAAATGGTGCCAAACTGCTGTTCAGTATGTGTACCACAGCAGCTAATTTGAAAATCTTGTTATTTCTAAAGAATACCAGAGATGGTTTCAACACTTGACAGCTAAAAGTAAGAAATGGTCTTTACTTGAATACCTGGAAATTCTCTTTTTCCCAGTAGAACATGAGTGCTTTAGAGGAATTCTTGTTTGTTTGTTTTTTTTGCTCAGTTATGATATTTATTTTGCACATAACTTGAATCGGAAAGGCTCACAAGCCAACTTTCAGTCAGAAATATTGGAGGAAAGAATTTGTATGGTACCTCAATCTGTCATTTTTAATTTCAGTTCAAAGCTGGTGCAGATGAGGTTGCTATCTTTGGTGCAGCATCAGAATCATTTAGCAAGTAAGTTGCGGTGATCTCCAAAGAAACAGGTGTTATGTATATTTAATTTGTATTGTGCATTGGCTTTTCTCCATAATTATGTTATGTATATCTATATTGTGTGATTGATCTTGGTCAGTATTTGAGTTAAGGGCCTACTTCACTAATGATGTTTATTTTGTAAACATCATAATACATAGCTAATATTTCTCTATGACCATAGATTGAACATTCAGATCATTATTACCGAAGGTAAACATGTTTAGTTGAGTTTGCATTCAGGATATTTGTGTTCCCCTTAGGAATTTCTGGTACCATGCTGTTGTAGATGCTCTTTACTACATTTTAAGTAAGGGACCTGACCTTCTTTACAACTTGGAATATTCTGGAAATGAATTTGATGGGAAAATTACCTTTATCCTGGTTCTTAAATTATGTTTTAGGTTTTTATATTGGAATATATTAGTATTACTCATTCCTATCTTAACACATCAGAAGTGGAACTAGTCTTATTCTTGTGTTCAGTTTTTAATTTGGGAGGATTTATTTAATTTTATTCACTGGAATTACAAAGTGCTCATTAATACATCTTGGACTAAATCATTATTTTGGAATTATTGTGAATTCATTAAAGGACATTTTGGATTATATTATTTTGATACATAAAGATGGTGTGCACATTAGCACATTCGATGCTGTTGGCACATCAGCAAGTTCAGTATTGGAATTTGTTCAGATCACCATTGGAATTCATTTGGAACTTGATACTTTTAGATTTGTAAACTTTTAGGACTATTTCATTCACAATACTGTAAATTCTTTTTAAATTTTCACTTTGTATTTGAGGGAAATAAATTATTTGTTGAATGTTGCAAATCTTGTTGGTTTTTGCTTTTTTCTTTTACTTGGTTTAAGATCAAAGAGTCTTAACACTGAGTATGGTAGTGGTTGTTCCAGAGGACCTCATTTCATTGTTAGAAGTGTTTACAAGTTTCTGTTAGTCATATACATGTTAAATGCAACCATGTATGCTAGTACAATTTGTTACAAAAATTGAAATTTGAGTTTCTTTTTTCACTGATCAAAATAATGAAAGAATCACATTATGAATCAACATGATACATTTCTTCATTCTCTGACATAACTTAGAGTAGAAAATTGTGATCTTTATTTCTAGGTAACAGTGTGTGTGTGATTTGGACTTTTTAACGTACCTTTAAAAAAAATTTCAGTCATATTGCTATGATGTTTGTATCTTGGCAGTTTATAATGATGTCTAGTACTGATCATGTCCCACCCAATCACATTATCCTCACACCAGGCTGACCAGTCCTAACACTAACCTCATAATACTGGGTGCCCAGCTTGGCAGCTACTAGTACCATTTTTTATAATTCTTTGGTATGACTCGGCTGGGGTTTGAACCTGCAGCCTCCTGCATCTGAGGCAGATGCTCTAACCACTTAGGCCACTGGAGCGGTTCTATGTAGCAGAGAGCAGAGAATGCCAGTCTTGTTTCCGTATTAATACTTCATTTCAGAGAGCTAAAGGACCTATAAAACTTTGAAGAATTGTCGATGAAATGTTTACTTCTCTTTGTTTGCATACAAAAGCAATAGTCTTTAATTACCTTGTTGATAGTCGTTATTATTCTTGCGTACAGTTTTCTGTTATTTGAAGTAGTACATCAGTCACCAGGTGTTGAGGGGGTGGAGGATTGAGTTGGATGTTATTTTGATTTTTGCCCCCAAAATTATAGGTAAAATCATATATTAATATCAGTTTCTTCAGTCTCAGGTGTTCTGCATTTTGAAGTTGTTATCAGTTTATGTAATCCCAGGAGTTTTTGATTGTGAAGTTAATATTAGTTTTGAGACTCTGAAGTCTAAAGTGCTTTCTGTTACAGATAACTGCCATCTCACATCTGCCTATGTGCTTCATTGTGAAGTTGATATCATTTTGTTTAATCACACGTGTGTTTCATGGTAAAGTTAATGTCAGTTTCTTTAATCTTATGTGTGCTTCATTGTAAAGTTAAACAGCATTCTTTATTTATTCCCTTTTGTTACTTCATGATAATTCCATTTTTTATGAATCTACAATGTGATTGGATGTAAACTGTCAGATGATACTGATCTAGAATTTTTACACATTAATAAATTCAGCTGATTATTTTTAGTTCTCTGTTCCCAGATCATTTTATGTGAAGTTTTATTTATATCAGTGCCTTACCCCATCATAATAACAACAACAAGCCCATGACCAACCCATCCCTTCAATTTCTGATCAAAATTTACAAATCCCAGATTAAAATTGCCCATTAGAAGTTAAAACAATTTAATTGCACAGACCTTCCTGCACTCCAACACTCACCCCTTTTGCCAAGGAAGACATGTGGCAGGCTTTACAGTCATCAGTAATTATTGCATTTTACTTTGATAACATGTTCAGCAGCTGTTATTAAAGGTCAGGGTCATATGACGAGCAAGGAATCGCACTAAAAATGGACACAAGTTTGATTTTGAAAGATTTAAATGCACAGAAAATAAGAACAATGAATGCTGTAACAATACATGCCATATGCAAGCGTAATGTTAAAAACAAGAATAGCCAGGATTAAACATGAACCATTTTTTAAAAATTAAAACAATAGTCATAACAAGTTCCTTAGATAACTGATATGACCCACTCTGACATTCTACCCTATGTTACTAAATAAAAATAGACCACTCTTGGCTAATGAAGACGGGGCTGTGTATTCCATTGCAGTAAAGAGGCTGATGAAAGAAAACTTTGAACTACCTAAAAGTGAATGCTATGTTAATGAAGTCTGCTAATATGATGACAGAAAAAAGTAAATTTGAATTATAAAGGTTAAATCATGGTTGGGTATTTATCAATGTGTAAATTGTTACCTAGTCACTCACAAAGTTAACATAAAGTCCTTTGTACTTTATTTACTTTGTGAATGATTAGTTAAAATTATATAATAAATTTTGTATTTGCCATTAAGTATCTCAATTCTCTTTCACTGCCAGAGAGAATACAATAGCATGTGAACTCTGAATACTGAATTTAAGAAATACTGTGTATCAAATCCAAAGCCGCTACAATGGTAATTAAGCTGTTACGCTTGCAGTTTTACAAAGGGATAAATTATGACACCATCATGTTACTTGAAATAGATTAGCAACTGCAGCCAAAGAAAACAAGTGATAATATTTTGGAAATTTTTGACCATGTAATGAGGTATTTAATAATCCAACCAATATGTGGTAATTAAGCTGTTAAGCTTACATTTTTACAAAGGGATGAGTTATGATACCGTCATGTTACTTGAAATAGATTAGCAACTGCAGCCAAAGAAAACAAGTGATAATATTTTGGATATTTTTGACAGTGTATTGATATATTTAATAATCCAATCAATACGTGATGAAAACGATGTTGTGGACTGTTGGAAGCAAAGCAACCTAAAGCATTTCAGCATCATTAAAGAATAATGGTTGTTCATTATAGGATTGTGGACCTGCTATCCAGAAAGCTGCTGTGGAGAACACAAAATAGATAGAGTGCTAAAGTGCAGTTTTTAAATTTATTATGAATTTCTATATCCTGTCTCATATTAAAACAACTTTACAGCGCTGTCTCTTGGTCAGATATTGTCATCTTAATACCATATATATGACCTTATAAGTCAAGTCCAACTGCAAACAACACCAGCAGATAAGGATCTGTGTCATTTTTCTGTTAATTACTCCTAGCAAACTGTGGCCTCTTTAATTTTGGTGATATATATAATTCATAAATTCATAAACATTTGACCCAAAATGAATGGCAGCAACCTAAATTCCCTACAGTGTTATTTATATAATTTTAAAATCTTTGTTAGGTAAGACATTTACCAGAGGACTGTGGATAAGACATGATATGGGGAGAGACATCAGTCTGGTCCACAAGATAGAGATGCTGTTAAATGTTGCTTTTAATCAAGCACTTTTCTCATTTTTCAGGAAAAATATAAACTGCAGTATTGAAGAAAGTTTAAAAAGATTTGAAGAGGTCATGGCTGCTGCAAAGATAGCTAAAATTCCAGTCAGAGGGTAAGATTCACACTAGCCAGGCAATAGATTGGGCATTTCAGGGCAAGGTCAGAGGGTAAAATTCACACTAGCCAAGCAGTTGAGTGGGCTTTTCATGGCATGGTCAGAGGGTAAAATTCACACTAGCCAAGCAGTTGAGTGGGCTTTTCATGGCATGGTCAGAGGGTAAAATTCACACTAGCCAAGCAGTTGAGTGGGCTTTTCATGGCATGGTCAGAGGGTTAAACCTCACACTCAGCCAAGCAGAAGTTGAGTGGTCTCTTTCATGGCATGGTCAGAGTGGGTAAAATCTGGCTTACACTAGCCAAGCAGTTGAGTGGGCTTTTCATGGCATGGTTAGAGGGTAAAATTCACACTAGCCAAGCAGTTGAGTGGGCTTTTCATGGCATGGTCAGAGGGTAAAATTCACACTAGCCAAGCAGTCGAGTGGGCTTTTCATGGCATGGTCAGAGGGTTAAAATTACACTAGCCAAGCAGTTGAGTGGGCTTTTCATGGCATGGTCAGAGGGTAAAATTCACACTAGCCAAGCAGTCGAGTGGGCTTTTCATGGCATGGTCAGAGGGTTAAAATTACACTAGCCAAGCAGTTGAGTGGGCTTTTCATGGCATGGTCAGAGGGTAAAATTCACACTAGCCAAGCAGTCGAGTGGTCTTTTCATGGCATGGTCAGAGGGTAAAATTCACACTAGCCAAGCAGTTGAGTGGGCTTTTCATGGCATGGTCAGAGGGTAAAATTCACACTAGCCAAGCAGTTGAGTGGGCTTTTCATGGCATGGTCAGAGGGTAAAATTCACACTAGCCAAGCAGTTGAGTGGTCTTTTCAGGGCTTGGGAATCAGAATACTAGACTTTTTTGCGTTATCTTATAGGATCTGTCATATGACAAAACTTTGCCCATTTGCTGAGTGGATCAAACATTTGGAGACAATGCTTTGTGTGCCTTGTTGTCATTGCAGCCTTTTGGTATGGAAATATCATGGTTAGTAAAGTGAGGTAAATGTGTGAGAAACATTATGGGATAGATGATCACAATCAGACTGTATTTGAAAGTTGGCTGTTGAAATTTTGACCTATGCTTGTGATTAAAATATTTTTTTTTAATTACAGTCGATCGACTTGACAAGAATTTGAAAGAATGCCCAATTCAACTCAAACAATCTTTAAAGTCAGAAACTATACAGAGTCCAAATATGTATTTCTCTGGAATGTTCTTCATTTTAAAGACAAAAACATTGCCAACTTGATGCTCAGACAAGAGTCATAATTTTCTCTTAGATGTCAATGGAACTTGTTAGCAAAGAATAATACTAATACACAGTTTGAAAGCAATGCACTGTTTTATTTTGGTGTGTATGCCACACACTAATGTATAATGAGCACCTTAATTTTTATCCAGCACGTGGTGAAAAAGTTTTGCTGTATAACATATGGAATTTTTTGCATTTCAAAATCTTTGTGATTTTGCTCCACTTTTGTCATGAAACAACATCATCTGATTCGGATGTGCATGGATGACATTTTATTGGTTTACAGTAAAACTGTGCTTGACTGTATTTTCATTCCAATGTTTGTGTTTAATACCTTTATGCTGGCATAATATTAGCTTATCTTCTCTCAGTATCTGAGTTTCTTACATGGTCTGATGATATTTTGTCATACAGTATTCATTCAGATTAAAGATCAAGCTCAAGATGCTATGTGAAAGTTCAGGTCAAGCATTTATGCATTTTTGGACTAGCATGACATCTCTGAAATATATCATAGTGTCCAAGCAGATTGACCCAGACAGTGCGGCATAATTATGTTGAACACATCAGTCTTTTAGCCAGTGCAAATTACTTTGAAAACACCATCGTGAGTCAATGAAGCATTGATCTTTGTTTATTTGCAAAGAAGTATGAAGTACTGTGAGTTAAGGAATAGAACAAGGAATCAAGTGTAATTTCAAAAGAAAAGTAATTAAATTGCATATTTGACACTGTAACCAAGTCATTAGTTTCACAGTTGTTACTGTAATGTGTTATTTTGCACAGTGTGAAAGTATTCGCAACAGGGGATTTGAACAAGTTATTGGCCTCTTGTGTGTATTCATGGTTGAGTTACAGAACAAAAACTAAACAGTGAAATGAGTTTTTAACATTAGCTTAAACCATAAAATGACTTTTTTAACATAGCAATTAAAGAAAGGGACAATGTAAGTTAGTAAGCACTATTGTTTATTTCTTTAAAAAGTCTAGCAACAGTGTAGTTTCAATGCAATTAATTAAATACAATTAAAACATTATTTTACATAGAGCAAATGTAATGTATAGATTTAGTGCCATGATTAGATTGACCTGGGTTGGGTTTTTTTGTTCTACCATATAAACAAGAAAAGTAGGTTTTAAAAGTACATGTTATACATGCCAAAATATGGTACTTTTCTTCATTACCATCAATCTATAAATAACAAAATATCCCTGCCATATGTTATATCTTTGAATAAGATCCAGTATAGAAAAGAGAAAACACCTGAAATCTATCACATGTTGACTGGTAATGACACACCCACTGCAGATTGATTATGATCACCTAATATGGAAATGATACTGTCACCTATTTATAGCAGTGCCTTGTAATGGTGTGATTGCAGTATGAAAAACATTGAAGACCTTCAAGTTTCCAGTATAAAATCTTATCTTCCAGCAAAAGCTTATCTATAGTTTTTACTATGGTAACATTTGGGTTAGTTTAATAAACATTGAATATTTTTTCTAACAACTGTAATTATGGAAAGTGAATATTCCAGACATTAACTCCTGTATTTAGTTTAATGTTTGAAGACAGTTTTGTCTCTTTATTGGTATATAATGTACTGGATGTACTGTTTAATTAAATTAAGTAATTAGCTCCTACAATCCCCTGATTAGACTATATTTATCAGCATACAAATTGCATATTCAGTATGTTCTCTTGGTATTTTTCTGTAACTGTCCTGTTTCATCAATGTTTTTTTAAATGCCTGGAAAACATTCAACTTCCAGCCTCTGAGACAGAAGTTTTTCATGTGAATTTAATTTAGGAACTTTATAATGATGTACCACCAGTGAAAATCATGGCCTTTTTAAGGGAATGCATTTTTTTTGTAAAAACAAAGTTTTGACAATACATTTTAAGGATTTATTTTTTTACCTTTTTATTATATTTTATATACTTATTATATTTTATGTACTAATTATATTGTATATCCTTATTGTATTGTATGTACTTATTGTATTTTATATACTTATTTTACTTTATATGCATCTTACATGATTTTAAAATCTTGTATATTTTTATTTCTGGAATGGTTTATGGTCCCAAAGTTTTGTGTAATTCTACATTTTTACCTTTTTTTTAGAAGTCTAATTTATACAGGTGCCATATTGCCATTATTGTGCTATAATCATTGATATATACACACATTGATTACTATGATACTGTGACAATTTGGAATTGCAACTGATTCTTTGGCCATACATTTTATAAAAATTGTAAGATGTACATGTATGGTTCACTTAAAATACTATGCCAAGTTAATTAGTAAAGTGAAACATGAAATGTACAGGCTTTTTCAAATAGAGAATATGCATTCATTCTCTGTTTCAGCCCCAGAACTTTTTGGGGGCAACTTGTTTGGGAAACATAAGAGGAAAATTCAAGTGGTTTACTAATTTGTGTTCCACTTTCACCATTTGAGATATTACTATAAATTGGTGATAGTAGGTGTGTATACTTTTAATTCATGACAAAGGAGCATATTCTTGTCAAGTGTATTAACTTTCACCATGCGAGAGAGAAATTATTTCATGTGAATTCTATTAAGGAACTTCATGTGATGATGCACCACTAATAAAGACCTTTTGAGGTAGCATTCCATATCAGGCAGTCATACGCAGTCAGCATTAGGTGTGAGGTGGCCAATGAACATGATAGATTTAATCTGATTGGATGTTAATTGATGCAAGGCCAATGTTGCTAGGATACAGTGCATGTCCAGAGTGAGCCATCAAAGTTCAAAGGCAGAAGACAATTTAATTAGTTAAGTAAAACTTGAAGCCACTTTCTCTCTGTATCTTGTATAGTTGGGGAAATATTTGTCCTTCACTTCAGGTATGTGTCATGTGTCTTGGGATGTCCATATGAAGGTGATGTTTCTGCAGAGAAAGTGGCTGAGGTAACACTTTTTTATTATGCCCCAAAGACAGATCATCAAGCATTTGGTCATCTGTATGTGTGTGTGTTTATGAGTGTGTGTATGTTTTTGAGGTGGTGTCTATTGACAGTTCTGGTAATTCACTTCCTATCTGGAATATATCATGTACTCTCTTTTCTCCATGCCCCAGGGGCTGCCCCCATTGTGGAGTCATGGGCTATCTGGAATATATCATGTACTCTTTTTTCTCCATGCCCCAGGGGCTGCCCCCGTTGTGGAGTCATGGGCAATGTGGAATATATCATGTACTCTCTTTTCTCCATGCCCCAGGGGCTGCCCCCATTGTGGAGTCATGGGATAAGGAATTATAATTTGGAAAATGTTTTAGTTATTTTTTCATCACATATGTTTCCATAAATCTTTACCAGATTCTCATCATATTAAGAATATCTTCAAATACTCCAGTTGTCTCAATATCTCTTGTGCCCCATAGTTCTGCTTCAGGGTGGGACCATGGGGTCAAGAATTATTTGGGGGACCTTTATCACTGATGTTTATGTAACCCCCAAATATGATTCACTTTTATTTTAAATATATCGTTACGTTCCCCCCCGTACCAGTGTTCCGCCCTCTACCAGTACCACTCCTGCTTCAGGGTGGGGAATGGGGTCAGGAATTGTAATGTGGAAACAATTTATATTAATTTGGGGGGGGGGGTTGTTTTTTTCTAGTTCCATAACCAGGATCACTTTTATTTTGGGAATATAACATCAGCACACACAGACCTGATGGATTTTGCTGCTCGTACTCCAAGGTCAAGACCCTGTGGTTAGTAGAGCATCAATCACTCAAGGGTATTATTTAAGTATAGGGTTTAATGCCACATCAGCACAGTGCTGACTGTATGGTGCAGCTTTTCCGTAAAAATTATTAGGCCCATATACATTTTAGTAAAAGAAATCTTACCTCAGTATCAATCAGTATATCTAGGATTTCCTTTTATCCCCACACTTTCAATCTTGCTGCTGAATTAGGAATGTAGAACAGGTCCATTCATTTGGGCAACCTGTTTGCTTTGCGTTGCTTCCCACATCAGTGGAGGAGGTGATCCTGGTAGTTGAGCAAAAGAGAGACCAGTTGTTGCCACTCCATTGCCAATCCAGTGACAGCACACTGTTGCTTTGGGTTGCATCCCACATCAGCTGAGGAGATGATCCTGGTTGCTGAGCCAAAGAGAGGCCAGTTGTTACCACTCCTTTAGCAACACACTAGTTTGGCCGTAGCTACAGCTGGATGGGTGGTTCAGTCTGATTAATTGACTAGTTGCACCAAGCTTTAGGCTCTGTTAAAGACATATTCAGTTAAAGACAGATTCAGTTTTGCTAATCTTAATACACTTTAAGAAGCATACTGTTATGCATGGAACCTTATGAGAGATTCTGTGGGTTCTAGCAATGGTCAGTCAAGTAAGGTTTCTTTTTTGCACAGGTATGTCACTTTGTGTAGCCCTGGCATGAGAGTTGCAACAATCTGCCCCAGGCAAACAAATTAGTATAAATAAACCATTCATACTGTTACGAGTCTAGGCTCTTACAAAAGGTAACAGAAAAGAGTGAAGACAACAAGCTTTGTAAAATTTAACAAATAATTTATTTCCATAGAATACCAAGTGAAAAATGAGAAAAAAGAACTTGCAGTTTTACAAATCAAATCCAAAAAAATCCAAGAATTAAAAAATAGAAGTCCTAGTATTAAAAAGTCCTGAATAATTTGAGTTCGAATCACGATGAAATCCAAAATGGAAGTCAATGACATCTGTTGTAGTCTGCGAAGTGCTCTTGTGTCAGCAGTTCTTTGTTGAATCACAGAAAATATTATTCAAAGTTTTGAATTCCATATAAATTTTAATGAATGTCTTTGTCCAAGAATTTAGTAGGAGAACTTATGTATTTCCAAGGAAAATAATCACTTGAAATTCAATCAAATAAAATTCAACTCGAACTGGTCACAACATAAGGTAACTTGACATCTAAAGTGTTTTAAGACAACAGTTATACACTGATTTAAGATGCAAAACAGATTCCCAGATGAGGGTCAAAAGTTCATGCTTCTAGAAGTTTGTAACAGTAGGTACATGCCACCCGTCATGCACACCAGGTATGACCTTGATTCAACATAACAATTCTTACTATGAGAAAGAAAAATAAAACATTTTTTAAAAAGTTGTTTACCAAAACTATCTCTGATTTTGGAGACAAGGTCAGAAACTAGATACAGTGTTTCTATTATTGGTTGTTTATCAGTGAAATAAAATTTAAAAAAATGACAGATCCAAGAGAACTGAACTGAATTTCTGGACAATGTCAAATCCAGTAAACGAAGTTACATCACAATAGCATGTAATGGAATAAAAAAAATTTAAAACTAGCAAACAAATTATTAAATTAAATATACATAACAATACACTTAGTGAGATTCCCATTTAATAACCATTCACACACTTAGTGAGATTCTCATTTTATAACCATTCATACATTTAGCAAGATTCCCATTTTATAGCCATTGATACACTTAGCAAGATTTCCATTTTATGACCATTCATGCACTTAGCAAGATTCCCATTTTATAACCATTCACACACTTAGTGGGATTCCCATTTCATAACCATTCATACACATAGTGAGACTCCCATTTTATAACCATTCATACACTTAGTCAGGTTCCCATTTTATAACCATTCATTCACTTAGTGGTATTCCCATTTTATAACCATTCATACACTTAGTGGTATTCCCATTTTATAACTATTCATATATTTAGTGGGCATGGAAAGACAGATTTATATAAGGAGTTGATATTGACCCCAGAATCCATTCCCTACACAGGGACTTAACCCGTGGGTTATAACTTGGAAACTATTTAGATTCCCAGTTGATAACTGTATAATACACACTCTGTCAGTGGAAAGGCAGATTATGCATACAACTTGAATTTATGTTGGGGCCTGTTCATACCCACAGGGACTTAGTCATTGGGTTATAATGTGGAATCTACTGAGATTCCCAACGTGTAACCATTCATACATTTACTGGCCATCAAAAGACAGATTTACACATGCAGCTGTCATTAGCCTTAGGGTCAGTCTTTAACCTCAAGGTTCAAAGCCTCTGAGTCATAACTTGGAAACTTGATAGCCACACCATCTGTGCATGCATGTACATCCTTATAGGACATGAATGACAAATCCACACACCCAGCTAACATTTGCCCTTGGGTTCTTTTATAACCACAGGGAACTACCCAAGAGACTCAGACTTTGGGGTGGAAGTCAAAATGAGGAAGTGCAAGGAAACATGTTTTAGCAAACAACAATTCTGGTATTTTCCGTTTAATGCTACTGTGGATTTTGATGAAAATAAAACAGCAAAATCCTGTACAGTTGTATAAAACAAAATGCATACTATATGAAACAAAATTGAGTAATAAAGCAAATTGCATAATTGAAGTAAAACTATGGAATAAGAATTTTAAAAAATTATAAATCTGTATGCAGTTTAATTACATGTATAAAGATAATTTTTACAGAAATGTATTACCACAAAATAGTCTTCTCACATAGGTTGCCAAGGCAATGTATGACATGGGATGTTATGAGATTTCCCTGGGTGATACAATTGGTGTAGGCACGCCTGGAGCCATGCGTCACTTAATAAGCACCGTCAGCAAGCAAGTCCCTTTGGAGAAACTGGCTGTGCATTGTCATGACACATATGGCCAAGCCTTGGCCAATATATTTGCAGCTTTACAAGTGAGTCATTATTATAGCATATGTTTAATATCGTATTTCTCCTTCAAATACATTCTTCAATCATATTAACATTAGGAATATAAGCCCTTCTACCTCCCTTATCCAGCTCTCCCAAGAAAGAAAATTCATCTTTTCTCTCTATATCACTTAGGCAAGGGCAATAACTCTTGCCCATTACATCCACCTGCCATTGACAGGTGACGCTAGTTTCAAGTTTGTGTTGTGGACTGGCAAAACATTGTTCACATCACCTTCTAAAATCACTGGGACAGCATCACATTGCTGAAATAGCATCAATGACACATTGGTGTTTACATGGACTTTAATGTTGTAATCACTAGGATAGCATCACCTTGTTGTAATAACATCAGTGGCACATGATATTGACATCTACTTGTTGTAATTACTAGGACAGCAGCACATTGCTCAAATAGCATCAGTGGCACATGATGTTGACATGGGCTTGTTGAAATCACTAGGACAGTATCACCTTGTTGTAATAACATCCAGGGCACAAAAGTTTGACATTTCCTTGTTGTAATCACTAGGACAGCATCACCTTGTTGTAATAACATCATTGGCACTTGACTTTGAAACATTGCTAAACTAATGTTAATGATACATGAAGCTGACATGGCCTTTCTTGTTGTAATCACCAGGACAGCATCACCTTATTGTAATAAAGTCTTGTGACTTTGACATGGACTTTCTTATTGTGATCGCTATAACAAAACAGCATCAGTTTTCACATGATGTTGAAATGGACTTCTTGTGGCCCTAGACTTAACAATTTAAAAATTCTAGAGAGCTTTTCCCATGCATTATACTAATTTGGCATCAAATTTTTTTAAAAATAATCTTAATTAATGCTATTGTTGTTTCCTCAGCTTGGTGTAACTGTGGTTGACAGCTCCACAGCAGGACTGGGTGGCTGTCCCTATGCCAAGGGGGCCAGTGGGAATGTTTCCACTGAGGACGTGGTGTACATGCTGCATGGACTAGCTATCAAAACTGTAAGGCCTTAGTTCTTTAATACAGCCATCAACTTGTTTTGTAATACAGACCAACTTAAATTAATGATCTTTCCACAACAGTTACATCTCAAATCTAGCCATTCTTTGATATTTCTACAGATATTTTTATATGCCCACCATAAGATGGAGTGTATTATGTTATGATGTCTGTTCCAACCATCCATCTATCCACCCATCCATCTGTTACTAATTCCATTGACCCACAATAATGCAAGTTGTTGATCATTGATATTACCAAACTTTGTAGATGGATTGCACTCGGGTCAAGGAAGATTTCCAGGTAAGAAAAACGTCAGAGGTCAAGGTCACCTTGACCGAAAGAAGAAAAATGGTTGCTTGCACACTGACATGACCATCTCCAGTCACCAGATTTTGTGGATAGCTTGCTCTTGAAGTAAGGAACAATCCTCTTTAGAGTCAAAAGATCAGAGGTCAAGGTCACTAACTAAAAGGGAAAAAATATTTTCTTCACAATAACTCAAATTCTCCACAGTTACACAGCATTTTGGATGGCTTGCACTTAGGGAGAAACTTCAAGATTATGGAGTCTAAAGGTTGGAGGTCACAGGCATGGTAAGTCTTACAAGAAAATAATCGTTCTGGCACAAATCCTTTCTTCACATTTGCATACCTAGACCAGAGCTTAGAGCTCTTTGAGACCCATTGGTCAGTTATCTCCAGAGTCAGCCATACCGTCCTAGTGCCTGCCAAAAGGGAGTGTTAAACATGGATTGGCACATGTGATCTTGGTTGCTACATATTTTATATATCCCCACCAACTCCCCCCTCAAAAAAGATCTTTTCCTTTTAAATGGACAGCTTGTTGTACTTAAAGTGTGTTAATTATCCACTGTACTGTTGAGATGGGGTGTAATTTACTTAAAGTGTAATATTACCCACTTTACTGTTGAGAGGGGATGTAATGTAATTAATGTGTAGTATATTGCCCACTGTACTATTGAGAGGGGATTAATGTACTTAAAGTGTAATACATACCCACTGTACTGTTGAGAGGGGATGTAATGTACTTAAAGTGTAATACATTACCCACTGTATGGTTGAGAGGGGATGTAATGTGCTTAAAGTGTAACACATTACCCACTGTACTGTTGAGAGGGGATGTAATGTAATTATAGTGTAATACATTACCCACTGTACTGTTGAGAGGGGATGTAATGTACTTAAAGTGTAATACATTACCCACTGTACTGTTGAGAGGGGATGTAATGTAATTGTAATATATTACCTACTGTTTCCAAAGTATCTGCTTGGAAAATTTTATTGGACAAGAGATTGCTGTTAGTATGTATCAACAATAAATCTTAAGTTATATAAATACAGATTTATTTTTTTTATAATAACAAGAACTATGGTACCCAATTATTTTAAAACCAAATTTTGCTAATTTTTAAATTTAAATTTTTGATTTCAGCATATCTTTCATGTGAAAATATTTGTGTATTTCAGAACTAAAAGTATTTAATTTACAATAATTCTGAATGTAATGTATCTTAAAATAAATTTAAAAAACACACTGCATTTTTTACTATTATTATTATTATTATTATTATTATTGTTATTATTATTATTATTATTATTATTATTTGACTTGAAAGTACAAGGTGGCTCAGGCAACCTATTAAATATAGAGTCACAGAGCTATTTTTTCTGTCAACATTACATTATTATTACATTTTTCAAACATTATTATAGCTGTTTTCACTATTTTATTTTAACTGCAGTCTTTTAAACTTATTGTTATTTATTTCAGGGTGTGAATATACAGAAGTTGATAGAAGCAGGCCAGTTTATATCATCAGCACTGGGGAGGCAGAATCATTCCAAAGTTGCCATGGCAACAAAATCGTCATTGTAATAAAGTAATACATAGTCATTGGTAATAAAATTATCTAATAATTGTTGATTTTAATATATAGAATGAAACTTATTTATAATCATTCTTTTTTGTTGACCATTGAAAGATACAATAACTTTATTGTACCTGCTCTTTTCAAAGAAAAGAGAGCAATTATACGATTTTCCATGAGTGTACTTGTAATGTCGTACAACTTCTTGCATTGAACAGACCACCTTGAAAATTTGAAATATGATTGGGACTAGTCAGTAGATGTGGTTAATAGCTTTAAAAAAAGATTGATCCCTTTGGGGGTAGGGATTGGTGGGTGGGGACATTTATTTCATGCTGTATAAACTGTAGAAATTTAAGGAGTTTTGAATATCTTTTAACTTTTACTTGATTCAGGGTGGATGTGAAATCTTGGGATACAATTTGGGGTGGTCCGTTAATGTGAAAATCGTGTTTACTATGTTGATTTATCCATAAAGGCTGGGATTGAGGGGTAGGGATTTCCAAGTTTTTCAGCATTTGAATAGTTACATAAACTGTAAAATAACTTAAAGAATTTTTTCGTCATGCAACTCTTCCTTCGTGAATCAAGATAGAGATTTGAAATCTTGTGATATGGAGGGGTTATGGGGGTGTTGTGCATGTGCATGACAGTTTTAGAGTTTTTGTAGTTTCCAGGTGGGGTCCTTGTGTGGCAAAGATGTACCCAGAAATCCATGCTGATTGCATCAGTTAACTCCCTTTATATTGCCAATTACATGTATATATGATAAACATTAAAACAATGATTTCTCAAGGATTTTCATAGGGGTGCATGTAGTGGTGGAATATAAGCTGTAATATTTTCATAAAGGACCATTTAAAGTTTTTTAAAACAGGAATAGAATGAAGTCTGCATGAGCCCCACAAATGTGTGATAAATAACTTTTAATGAATAAAACAGGAATAGAATGAAGTCTGCATGAGTCCCACAAATGTGTGATAAGTAACTTTTAATGAATAAAGATATAACCTTCAACTTTTCTCTCCCATCTTCTACACAGCATGTATTATAGCAGTGACACTACATAATATGAATTAGAACTGATGTAGGACATAGTAATCAGATAACAAAATCTTGACTTCTACCATTGGCAACTCACCAAGTGCAGTTATTTAGATGCTTATAAAAACTAGATAATCAATGAAAGCATTGCCAAATATGTAAGCATTTGATTTTGGCACATGATCTAGAAATTAAGCATTTGCATGATCCATATGAGCTTTTAATATTAGTGAAAGTTATGTTACCATTAAGGTACAGGACAGCTTCCTACTGGACTTTAATGTTGAAATGTTCTGGACTTTAATATTGAAATGTTCTGGACTTTAATACTGAAATGTTCTGAGGATGAAACTTCTCATTGCCATCATGATGCAATGGAGAAAAACAGATCTTTTATCACAGCATAGAATTAATCCAAATATTTGCACATTGCACAAGGTCACCTCACAGTGCAGAAGTAGACTAGGATTATTTGGTGCAGCCATCTCTATTCTTAATTCATTAAAGGTTGTGGGCCCATCTTTCAGTCATGAAATGCTGTATAATTAAGTTTCTGGCAGCCACAAGGTCTGATTACCACAACTTGAAAGATTATTTACATTTTCAACCAGGACTAATAGAATATTCTTCCTGGTATGCAACATAAGTTGAATTACAACCTGTCAGAGCATGTACAACATGTAGTGGTTGACACACCATGTGTTGAAGTTGCCAGTATGAGGTATACACTGGAACACAGCATCACTGGCTGTTGTTCTAGGTCATAACTATGATTTCTTTGTATTAAAAGTTTTTGAAAAATAATGTACCACAAAACCCTAAACATCTGTACCAGATGACTGGATTATAATTAGACCTTATTCTCTCACTATATACCATAACCTGTCATGGCATGTGTCTGCCTCCTTGTGATTCATCATGAAGTCCTAAATGTAATTGTATTGTTCTGTTATGCAGCATATTGGCATCTTAAACCATTGTGCAACCTCCAGTAAGCTATAATTTTTGTTCAGGGATTCAGGATGCAGGTTGTCCCATTGCATCAAATGCATTTTTACCTGCAAATGAACTTTCAACTCTTTTTCAACTGTTGTTGGATTTTAACCAAATTTGGTATGTCGATTTATGATAGTGATATCCCAGATGAATTTTATTTCATACTGTCCACATTGAGATTCACAGGTATTATGTCCCCTGATTTCCTACCCTCCTAAAATTTGCTTTTCATATCATAAGTTTATCAAGAACTGAATTTCAGCGAATTTTCTGCTTAATGTTGATTAGATCTTGAATGAATTTAATATTCAGTTATCTATTAGCCATGAGATTTTCATAAGAATACAACATCATACCTTAGTGGAGTGATGGCCCTTGTTTCACATTTTAGTTTTTGTACCCTAACATTAGCAGGAATCATTAGGTTTCAGGTGAATTTTATTTGCAGCTTTAGATTGTAGAACTATTGTATGAATTGCACTGCAGGCATTTGACATTATCATTTAATAGAGATTGGACTCTCTTTTCTTTTACACCTCTTTTGTTTCTATGAAATTCATGTGAAAGGTTCTGTAAAGAAAACTGCAGTAAGCAGGGCCCTTAGTGCAAAATATAGATTACCTAGAAATGGCAGTGCTGAAATAGCCCTGTTAATTGAATGAGATTTATTATGAAATACATAGTATTATGTTTGTGTTAATGAATGTGAGAGAGACTTGATTGTGTACGTGAAATATAGTTGTTGAAATTTATTGTTGAGAGTGATGTTATTGTTATATTTTGTACATTTTAATATCCACAAATCTTGCTTGTTGCAGTGATTTGGGTATTTATTTATTAAAGAGATGAATTTTCTAGGGCTTTTTATTGGTGGAAATAAAATATGTACACTTGTTGGTGTTCTCCTATTGACAAGGTCAGTCACTAAAGAAGAAAATTGCTTGAAACTAAAATAAATCATGCCAATAGATTATAGATTTAGTGAAAATTTATAATATTTGCTAATTCTTTGATTCTGCCTTTTAAAATTTCTGGGTGTTTCTGTAGATAATTTTGCATATAATTGAGCTGTATTTTTGGTTCATATGTAACTGTTACTAAGCGACCATGAGTCCAAGGGTATGGTGGACCAAGATTATTAACAGATTCATTCTATTGAGAGAGGCTATACATTTTATTGCCCATTGTTTCGATTGCTTAAAAAAAAACAAAGAAGTATAATAAGTGTTCTGTGAATGCTTTATGATTAAAGATATATGCCGATACAAGACTTTTTCCCTTGTTATTGTCATACCCCGCTATGTGGCACAGCATATCATGTTATGATGTTGTCTCTCTGTCTTTTCCTTCTGTCATTTTTGCACAATATTTACAGGTTACCACCATCTAACAAAGCCAAACAAATGTAAGTAGCTAGTATTTGGGGCAAGGACAAAACCTATCAATATCAATATAGACCTACTGATATTAGGATCAAGAGGTCAAAAATAAAGTTCATATAGACTGCAGAAGGAAAACTGTTTCTATGAAATTACTTGTATAGCAGATACCTTGACAAAACTCTTGAAATGTTTTGTATCTGAGACAGCAGAGATAGCTATTTATTTTGAGGTCAAAAGCCCAGAAGTCAAGGTCACAGGCACTGAAGGAAGGGAAATTGATTTCCACAAAACTAAATTCTGTAGCACATGCCATGACCAAACTTTGTAGATAGTTTGCTTTTGAGACTGACACGTATTAATTGAGGTTAAAAGACCAAAGGTTAAGGCCAGAGAGACTCCAAGAAGGAAAATGATTTCCACAAAATAACTGAAGGCTTATGCTGCAAATCATGACTAGCCTCTGTTGATGACTAGCATTTCAGACATAGGTCACAGGATCCAAGGTCAGGGTCACACTGAAAGAAGAATGGTGGCTGCAAAATAATTCAAGTTCTGAGTTGTTCACCTTTACAAGATTTAGTATATGACATGTATTTAGATGAAGAAAGCAACAACTGATTTCAGATTCAAAAGGTCAAAATCTGGTGAGTGAAAAAGGGTTTTACATTTAGGACATATAATGATTCTCTTTGCAACATATTGATTATATAATTTACTATTTACAGCTTTGGTACAGGATACCTGTTACATGCTTTACTTTGAATTCAAGGGCACAATAGGGGTGCCAAGTGGTCTAAAGTGCTCACCATTAAGGATAATTGCCATCTCACCTCTGTCTGCATGGGTTCAAGTCTTTTCGCTCGGCCAATGTGGGTGTGTGAGAAAGCTTACCAGTAGCTTCTCTTGGGTCGGTGGTTCTTTCGGGAGTTTTCCCGGGTTCTTCCTCCACCATTTATACTGGCCGCCATGTATCTTGTGCTGAAAAATGGCATTAAACCCTATAACAACAACAACAACAACAAGGGCGCACTAGCTAAATCATTCATACAGTTAATGACACTCATCATGATACAATGATTGTATGCCATAGTAGTAAAGGTAGTCAAATGATTTTTGCATTCTTCCTGTATAATGTTAGCTAGACACTGTTCACCCGAGTCTTACTAATGGGTACACACAGAATTAAGTAGTTTTGGTAAAAGCTCATGTGTATAATAAGTATGCAAGACTTCATCCCTTGAATGGAGAATCTGGACTAAGGCGTAATAAACTTAACCTTGTTCATTTGAACAAGTTCACTTAAAATTTTTGGATCTTGTATAGATTCTGTATAAAACTATACAGGGTGAAGATTGATTTATTGAATATTTATATTAATTGAGCTACTTTCATTAAAATTTATTATTATTGTTGTGGTTATTGTTATTATTATTATTTATTGATATTTATTATTTAAATAATTATTATTAGTGCTATTAATTTTAATTGTATTACATTTTTATTTATTTTAATTTTGTTATTAATTATTGTTATTTATTATTATTTTTCATACATATTTGCCTTAATAAATAGCCATCTTGAAAATGTAGTAAATCAAAATATATTCAGTAGATTAGAAGCAGTTGAGGAATGCACTCAAATAAATGTGTTTAAAAGTTTCAACAGGAATGCTACTTAACAGTTTATATCAGTTGCAACAGTTGTTTAATAGTCTGGCTCAGTTTCCGCTTCTTGTTGATCTCAATGCAAATCAATATGAAGTCAGAAACTACCTGGAAGCCTATTTTTTTAAAATATCACTGTCACACCTTTTTGCCATTAGAGATATGGGTCTTTCAACTAGTAATTTAAAATAACAGGAAGACTGATATTATATGCTTGTTGCATTTTGTCAAGTCGAAGTTAGTGGGAAGCAGTACCTAGCTGTCACTTCTCTGGCAACTGCAGCATCATTTTCATCAACGGTTTGTTCAGATTTAAGTTAGTTTTTCATTTGCTTATATATTGCCTAAAATTCTCAATTCATTATGAAGCTAAGACAATTAATTTTATACCATTCTTAAAAAATTTTAGATTTATTTAAAGCTCTTAATTTTCTAAAATTTCCTGAACCCCGTGACAGATTCTAATAATACCTGGCTTGAATCATTATTGAAAGTATTACAATTCATTCCATGACATGTTCACTTGCCCCTATAATTGTGGAGTCAAGGTCAGTCGTAAAAAGTATGTTATGATTTTGGATAAAGTTGCCATCTACTTATATTGTTAGCATGAATCATTGTGAAGCTAAGAATTCATTCTATGACACACAATTGCTTGCCCCTTTAAGGTCAAGGTCACAGTGAGATAATTTTTGTTTAGGTTTTGGTTCAAGGTTTTCATTGGCTTATATTTCCTATATTCCATGTATTTTCTTTATACTTGGGATGAATCATTATGAAGCTAAGAATTCAATGTGACTCACTTGCTCACTCCATTGACTTTCGATCAAGGTCACAATTAGAAAATGTGTGGTCAACTTTTTTTTCATTTGTTGGCTTGTATATTTTATGTCTTTTCATAATACTTTGGATGTATCATTACAAAGCTAAGGCAATTCATTCTGCAACATGCTCTATGAAACCTTTTCACCTTGGGTGCAAGGTCACATATTTTACAGTAATGCTTCAATTATTGGTCAACATGGGGACCTGGTCTTCTTGTATTAATCACCCTCTATGAGAAACAGGTGGTACATTGAATTAAATTTGTCAACCAGTTGGTGCGGTGCATTCAGCCATCATTTCCAGGCCAGATCATGATTATTGTACTACTTCACCTATTGTCAAACTTGCAATGTGGGTGCATGCATCTTGGAATGAGTATATGTCATGCACCAAACTTATCACTGGAACATGCTTTCCAGGATATATAAAGAATTGGGTTAAAAACATGACTGAACTCTAATTCTAATACCATTTCATCTATTACCACCAAACTTACTCTGAGGATGGATGTGTAGCATTGCTTCAGAATTAGGTTGATGTGACCCACTTTCCAGGATTTACAACAATGGCTGAAAAACTGTGTTCATCTTCTGTCAAAACTGAACTCCTCTAATATTACAAATTTTGAGTTCAGATTTACATTGGGAGTATCTTGGGATGAATGTCCTGTCTCAAAACATGGCCACTGCGATCTACTTTACAGGATATATTAAAATGGGTTATAAATAGTCCCCAAGTTCATGTTCCAATACTTTTTCAACTTCTGCCCATAAGCTTGCACTGAGGTTGCATTATAGCAGGGGTGCACAACCCCCGGCCTGTGAACGTGTTCTCTCTGGCCCTCGGGGCAAATTAAAACAACACATAAATCTGGCCCGTGAACAATAATTAAAGAAATTAGTGTTTGCGGCCCTCAAGTGGTCTTAGAAAATGCAATTTGGCCCTTGGCTGAAAAAGGTTGTGCACCCCTGCATTATAGAATAAATGCAGTTTATGTATCAAAACTAGGGCACTTTAACCTCTTTCCTGATATTTATTGAAAATATCTTTTGCCCATTGCCACCTAATTAGGATTAGACTGTCACAGCAAAATTTGGTTGCCATAAAATACTTTCTATGGTTTACTGAACACTACTTAAACCTATATCAAAACATGCCACAGAAAAGTCGTGGAATCTTGTGCACCACAGAAGCAGGAGTATCTTGTGCATCTTTCAGCCAATATCTCAGACACCTTGATCTATATCTGGGACCTGTGCTAAAATAAACAGAGGTTTTCATTATATTTAAAAATTCCATTTGACTTGGGTAGTGAGAGTCCTGTCATATTTTTTCCATCCATTAATTTTTGAAGGGCCTGAATTTGCCAAATTTTTGTATAACAAATACTTTATGGTAAGTGACCATAAGGAATGAGTAAATTATTTGCATTCAAACTGGACCATCACAGTTTCGTAAATTATTAGGAATAAAACCTAGAAAAATGGTTAAAAATTTGCTCCTGTGAATATTCTCCAGCCTTCCATGCCCTTCCCCAAGATGGAGATAAATCCAGAGTTAAAAAAAACCCCTAAGAACTGGTCTGAAAAAAAGTCAAAGTATATTGTTTGGTCAACATGCATCTAGTCTGATGTTGACCATAATAAGTTCTAAGTTTCACATCAATCCACTAAAAACAACAATAGTTGCATTCATAAAGTTCTTTAATACACTGTATCCAGTTGTAAGTAAAAAAGGGCAATAACGCTTTTAAAAAATCATGATAGCAGAAAACAACTTGTTGGTATTTGCATCTTCAGATGATGACCATATGATGTACAGTTTCAGAACAATCCATAAAATCGGCAAGAAAAGTGGCAGAAAATGTGTCCTAAAATTATATCAAATACTATATTAAGGCACAAAATAGGACGTCAAATAAAAATTGTGATGTCAAGGTGTTTTGTTGATACACATATCTTCAGATGATGACCATAATATTTACCAAGTTTCAAGACAATGCATAAAAAATGCAGGCCTTGATACAGTAACAAGACAGTGTCATGTACTGCTGCAAAATACAATGGGCAATAACTCCAACAACACAGTGATTTGTTGATGTCAATCTTAGGTCATGATCAAAATATGTTTGATGGTAATCCTTCAAAAGCTATTGGACTGGCTGCTAATGAATTTATATCATGCACACACTACCGACAAAAAGGGAATTCAGGCAATTAACAACATGGACAGACAAAGGAATTATGACATCTCAACAGGGGTTTATAAATGATACTGACAACTTCATTCTTATAAGAAAACTTTAATTTCATTTTATAATAAAAGGCAAAATATTTTAAGACATTAATAAAGTTGCAAGTAAAAGCATTTGGTGGGAAATTTTGCATATGCAACTTGAAAGTTAACAGATGAAGAAATATATCACATAGTTAGACTGTTGCTTGTTTGTAAATGAAACTCTGAAAGAATTAATGTTTCTGCTAAATATTATATATATATATATATATAGATATATATATATAGATATATAAATATATATATATATATATATATATATATATATTCAGAAGTAGTAACCTATTACTTGGTACAAATGCAGTTAGATCTGTTGCACACATTAATTTTATGTTTCATTCTTGTAGTGACATATCTTTCCTGCAAACAAGTATAGCTATATATAAACAGTACACCATTTTTAACTAAACACAAATGATATACTTCTTCCTTCCTTCTTACTCCCCTCCCGCTGAATGTAATTTGTTCTTCTACAGAGAGGAAAAAGTACATAGAAATCACTTGTAGAAAATGTCTGATATTTGGTCCATTTACAAGTACTATCACAGGATCTTGCGAAAAGATTTTGCATAAATAGATCCATATAACTAATTATTTCTTTGGTGCAATAATGCCTTCCAATTGTGTCTGAAAAAAAAGAAAAGAAAAAACATTAAAATCTCAAACTTTGTCATCAATACGATTTTAATTCTTTTCCATGAACGTATAAACTTTCAGACTGAATGCCTTTCTTTCTTCTCTGCATAGCTAATTGTTTGTCTAAAATTGATAAATTTAATAAAGTATATGGTCTGAAAAGGTAGCAACTTGTATGATTATGGATTGTGCTTGTATATAGGAAAAAAAAGTCAAAATTTCACATTTTAACCATTATTTTCATATTTACATGGAAGACTACTTTCATTCCAGCTTCTGCTGTTAATAACACATCAGAAGATCACGGGTTTGTTTACCTTGGGAGATACCTTCCATAGAAACAAAAGTTACACCAGAAGAATCAACAGAATGTATTACTAAATAACTTTCAATTGTTGTAGTAATGTATCTTCAAAGCTATATTAATGAATTTGTTATTTTAAATTAACATCCTGACATGATGTAAAGTGAAAAGTTTATCTGGAACAGATAGAATACAAAACAGAAAGCATTAGACTTAAGAATTTTTTTTTCACATTTATTTGCCAGTTATGAACAGTGTTCATATAAAGAATCAATAAAATTGAAAAACTTGTGCACACAAGAACTTTAAGAAAATGTTTCACATATGTCAATGTTAAATTGTAATTCACACTGTAAATCTGGTATACTGGTATAAGAAGAAAGAGAAAATAAATTACATACATACATACATACATACATACATACATACATTTGCATTGATACATTTCTTAATCACAACAAAGAAGAAGAGAAAGAAAGAAAAGAAAATAAAGAGAAATCAGGAAGTTTGTTTTGAAAAGGTGTGAAACTTCTTACAGTTCTGAAAGTTACATAACTGAAGTAAAAAGTTAAACAAAGTTAAGTTTTTGCAGAGGAAAAGTCTTTCTATTCTTTCTTTATTTCTTAAATGCAATAAAACTGAAGGGCATGAGAGAAACAGCAGACCCTGAGATGTTTTAATCTGAGCAGAATCAAATTGAAAATCAGTTTTGCCCAACTAGTTTTAACCTTTTCAATACAGTCTTAGTATTGTTGCTCCTACAAACATTTTTTAGGTATCTTGTTCAACAAAATAAGAAAGAATTGTAGCAATAGTCAGGGCAATCATAAATGGCAAGTGATACTGGCAACTACCCTGGCACCATTTTGTGGAGTTTGTAGTATGTATTTCTGGGTGGGGTGGAGCCAAAGGTGATGCTCCCCTGAGGCTTCCATTATGCCCAGCACAAACTTGCAACTGCCCATGCAAAAGTGTCAAAACATTAACATATTCTGGTTAAAGTTTGTGGGGCTTTTTAACGATAGGCTTTTTGAAAAACATGAGACACTCTTCCATGGGACTCTTGTAAGTATTGCAAACTGAAATGCAGTGTGTATGTACCTTGAGTTGCTGGTTTGTTCTCTTCAGGAACTGGATCTCCTCTTGGTGCTTTTTCTCCTCCACTTGCCTCTGTTCCTGAGCACGCTTTTCAATCTGTTCACACTTAGCCTTCAGTTCATTCACCTGCTTCTCCAAGTCACGCTTCTCGGTCTCCAGTTCTGATATCTGATGAAGAATAACATCAGCTCTCATCACACAACAATGCATATGGCAATTATACTGAACATATTTTTAGTAATTTAATACTGTAATATATGTATAAATCCTCAGGGGATAAGAGCCAAGTACAAGCGCATTCTTGTTCATAGGAAACAATGATGCGACCTAACACCTGCCAAGTTAAAAGGCATGAATTTGTTATGCACCTGTTTCTTGAGGAAAAAGTATTTGCAAAGTGACCAAGCACTCTACCAACTAAACTTTATCCCAATACAAATATTTCAGCACTTAAAAAATTATTTTTTAAGGTTTCAGATTTTTCCTTTTTTGAATAATATTGGTGTTTCAGTATTTTAATTTACAGGAAATTACTGCAAGAAGATCAAAATTATTGAAATTCTAATCATAGAAAAATGAGAGCAATGTTTGCCAAAGAAAGAAAGAATGAAAGAGAAATAAGTTCAGTAACCTTTGCAGCTTTCTATGTTTCACGTTTTCATGCAGACATATATCCATAACTACTACATGACTCAACCAACTGATTATCAAAGTTTTAGATGAAGGTAATTAAATCTTTTTGTTCTTTACTGAAGTGTCATCTATTACACTGCTCAATGGTGTTTACTCTCTGCATACGTTTAAACTGCTTTTCCAATGCAATATTTTTCCAGTCCAATTAACAATTTTCATGTTTCTACTCAAAAGACTCATTTATCATTCTCAACCTCTGATCGAAAATAGGCGACATTTTTTGTAGATTCCCTGTCAATTTTTCATGTAGTATGTTTCTGTTTAGACATAAGGCAATGGAAACAGTTAGCTCATGAACTGATTATATTTTACACCTGGAGTGGCTTCCCCTCAAGTAATCCATGCAATATATAGAAATGATTGAATTATCGGGGGGGGGAATACTCTTATGTTTGTTCATTATCTCTTCTTGGATTAAAATTTCTTAAGGATTAAACATTTGTGAACACCCATAAACACTGTCATCTTAAACATACTGGATGGAGGTTAGGTGTACATCATTATAACTATTGGTTCTCTTTTTACTTGTGACCCCAGATCACAATGCATTTATGCATACAGACTTTTCCATGTTATTGTAAATATTTTGGCATTTGAATTGTTAATTATTGCATTTTCTTTACATATGCTAAGTACAATGTCTTGTATCCAAAGGAAATAAGCAGTGTTTGAATCCTTTGTTTTTATCATCTTATGAAAAGTAGAAAGGCCTCACCACATACTTGATCCACAAACAATAGTCAAGCATATGTACACAGGGATAAAAATCATCATATAGGACAAAGTTGATAAAGTGAAATAAATTCAATCATTAAACAGTACAAAGATGCTAAACTTAAAAAATTCAATGTAGAATTAGGTCTCTAAGAAATTTTCTGATGACTGCATATAATCAGTTGACAACACAAAAAAATCATGAAGGAAGAGGTGCTGTTTTATATAAGAACAATAATTTTCCTCAAGTGTTAAGCCCTGTGTTTTCACCTCATAAAATAAAATAAAAACTTAGTACTGAAGCATCAGTTTGAATTATTTTAAATTATGATTTTATCAAAAGTTCAGATTTATACAGCACTTGGAAAAATGTTAAAAAATATCTCAATAATTCTCTGTGCTCATAGTTTTACAGAATTCAGATTTTATCAGGTTTTGCTGTAATAACACTTGCAGATTTTAGCTAGACTCAAAGAATTAGCTGTAGACTGCACTGATGTTCTAAATTGTGCTGATGTGCATACCCTTTTCTCCATATCTGCTTTGCCTTGCTCTGCTTGTAGCGCTTTCCTCATGCCAAAAGCCACGCTACTCTCATAAAGTGTCTGGTATGCTGCAATTGTCATTCGGATTTCATCACGTACTCTCAGCAGAAGAAGTCCTCGTTCAGCACAGTTGATGGTAACTTGACGGATCAGTTCATCTGAAAGAGAAAGGAATATGTGGACAGTAAAACCTTGCTTAATTATGACTATCCCTGAGACTATTACACTATAACTATTTAAAATATAATGAAACAATTTGTTTTCTTCAGTATTACTATGTACTAAAACTCTGGAACTAAGACCACTGGAACATATTTCAACATTTAACCAAAGCTTATACCTCAGGAGTAATTTTCATCGAGCCCACCTTGGCAAGAACTCAACAGAGCAATTACTTTGGCATTTATATGCGTGTTCATATCTCTGTCCACTCCTTAGATTAAGTTCAATGCTGCTTTTTTACTTTCCTTTTATCTATATCTAAATATACTGCTAAATATAAAGCTGGTTCCACTTTCTGAGTCATTTTACCATACATACATACATACATACATACATACATACTCTATATGAACAGTGCTGAAAATGGAACCCTAATATTCCAACCACCCTGGAAATATGACCACTCTTCTTATATCCTGCTAGTGGACTTTTTAGTGTATCAGTTTAACTGTATTTTTGATAAGATTTTTTGCAATGAAGTTACGTGCAAGTATTGTAACTTAAATAGTTGACACCCTCAAATAAGTGACAAGTGTTCTGTTTTGAAAGTAAATTTCAAAATTAATATAATTTAAATTACAACTAGAAAGCAAGACTAAAATTTGCCTTGTTTCTGCCACACCAAAAGAATGCACTTATTTTTCCTATCTTCTCAAGATTTTACTTTGGTTTATTTATGAACATTATGAGTTGCAGTATATCATAAATTCCACAATTACTCAACATTATAAATATCGATTGTGAAGAGCTAATAAATTTAAAATAAAAAACAACTTAGAATCATGATATCCTTTACAATTAAAAAAAGATTTCCATGGTCCTACATGGAGATCTGAAGGACACTAGTAAGAGATCATGTTTTGTTAACCTTGTAGTTCACCAAAAAAATCACATATTTTTTATAAGTAGCACACATCATTTGGAACATATTGTTACTAATGATAACTCTTCCTAACAAGTGACAGGCTATAAAAGAATGTGAACTGGGAATTCCAAAGGTCACCAAACACAAACTTTTACTAGTGTCTGTCAGACTTAGGACTGTGGCAATCTGATTTTAATCAGATTGGAGATTCTTTACTGCATTATAGTAATCATCAAATTTATCACTAAACCAAATGTGTTAAGCAATCACGTACCAAAGCACTGGGAGTACAGTTCTCTTCTGACAGGACAGATTCCTGTCTCCCTGGCTTGCCGCTGTTGGAGCCTTCTGTCCAATTCCTCTTGCAAGTTGACCACATCCAGACGTGTGGCTGGAGTGCTAGAAACCTGCTGGACCCACAACTGACCACTCTCTGTCCATTCTCTGTAATAGGTGAATGGATTGTTAAATTGCATTGGAAATACAATGTTGCAGGAATATAATTCCAGAATATCTGGTTTCATCACACACAAACTAAAAAATTGATGCCTTTAAAAAATTACATCTTTTTTGTCCATCATGTAAACTGTTTTGTTTCATATAATTATGGAAGATGAAAATGAAGACCATGAAGATGAGTGTTAATGGGATATTTTCTATGAGAGGAACTTGTATATCTAGTCTCCTTACACATTCAAATGGAAATATGTTTGTTCTGTTTGCCATACATAATACTGATGCCATATCAAATCAGCCTGAAGTCACTCATATGGCCATTCAGTTTTGACAAATGAATGACAAACAGATTCCTGTGAACCTTGGAAATGCTAACCAAGTACTTCTTGCGTATACAATTTTAAGGATGAAGCCATCCATACATTAATAACAAAGTCTGTATTATATATCAAACCTTGGAGGTAAGATTGAATTCAGGATTTCATCAGTCTGTTGTGCTGATTTGGCATCCATGGGCTGAAGCTTCTGTTTAGCTGGTGCATTGGGAACTGGACCTGTAGCTGGAGGAGGTGCTGGAGATACCTTCAAGGATTTAGCCTGTAAACAATATAACATTTAAAATTATTATATGAGGTCTTTTTAGCAAGAGCTTTGTTTAGATTTTCAGGAAAGTCCTTTAAATCTGCAACACTACCACAGACAAAGGCATTCTGATCACTGTCTAGTGGTCAGTAATATTCTTTTAAGTCTGAACCAAAATCATTCATCAGTAACTGGTTGCAGATTATTAACTTGAAATTTTGTATACCTAAGCAATTACTAAATCCATAAATGTATTTTCCTTGATGAATAAGTGTTGAGTATTTACCCAATTAAAGAAAAGAAGAAATAAGAAATAAAAGTGAAAGAATATATAAAAGTCAATTATCAAGAAAACACAAGTGAGAACTATGCATATCTATGCTGAATCTCATGTGAAAACATCAAAAGTTATTCAGCTCACTTCGATGTTTTCTGACACCATTAACCACAGGGAACAATCTATCACAACCAGACCTAAGAGTACTGTTTCTGGGAATTCATGTGAATACTTCACACTTAACTTTAGTAATAACTGTTTTTGCAAATTCTCTGTGGAAATTGTCAAGACCGGTACTCAGAATATTTTAGTACCTAAATAAACTAAACATAATAAGAATAATACAAATAAAACTATAAAACTTATGATTCAGAAAGTTCTTGCTTTAAATGTGCCAAGTCAGGATGCACAGTTTACAGGAAGACACTGTGTTAATAACCTTTTGAGGCCTGCACTGATGAGAATGTCTGGCCCTGGTGTAAACTGATGAGTGACTGGCCTTGGTGTGACTGGATGCATGTACCATTCTGAAGCTGGAATATCCACAATATTATTTACTATCTCACTGAGCATTGTTAACTGGCTTTGTCTCTTCTGGACTCAAGTGATTCCAACTATGGATATTCCAGGACTGATGTAACTCTGCTGGTGTTCCTGCACCTACAAACAGTGTATCATGCAACCCTGCATAGCACTATAATGATTTTGTCAATTTGTTCCTGGCTCTGGATGTATGAACTGTTACGTGACAAGGGCTCGTACTCAGTAACAAAGAAACGGGTGAAAGCCAACAAGCTTTGTATATTTTAACAAAATAATTTATTTCCCTAGAAAACAATGTAAAAATTGTTAAATAGGACTTACAGTTTGTGAATATAATCCAAAATTTAATCCTACAAATGAAAAACACAAGTCCTATCACTAAATAGTTCTATTAGAATCCAAGTTCGAATCTCGACGACACACAAATATGGAAGGCGATGAGGTCAGATGTGGTCCAATGTACGAATATCAACAATTCCTCAATTGAATCACAGTTTTTATTTCCGAATAATTCCAGAATAAATTTCCATCAATATCTTTCAGAATTTTTTATAAAAAAATCAACTTGTTGAGTTTCCAGGAGAATAAATTATTAAATCCAAAAATCAGATGAAAAACAAACAATCTGGCAACAAATAAAAATAACACCTTGTTCCTTCAAGATGTTAAAGCGACTCTGCCAGAAGAATATTAAGAATGCGTATTTAAACCCCAAAAACATCATTTCAAGTCTCACGAGATGGGTCATGTGGTCTCTTACTACAAGAAATCCATGACGTACACCAGTGTAACCCCACTTAAAAACCAATCATAAATAAACGTTGTTTACACATGGTGATCACGCAAGGAAAGTATGGCCTTGATACTGACCAATCATTTTAACTGCCTGTTTACGTTCTTGCCAGCCCACGACGAACTAGGTTAACTAAAAATAATTCTCATGTAACACTTTTACGTCTTAAATAAACAACATTTGCTAAAAGAAAATATCGAAGAATTTTGAATCCTTTCAATAATCATTACAATAAAATGTAATGAAACAAAAATAAAATAAAAAAGAATTTTAAAACTAACACACAAGCAATTTAATTACATATATGTAACAGAACAATATTCAAGGCTTGGTGCTCCACTCACCACTGATGCTGAATCCAATGCCACTGGATTGGCATCCACTATAACTTGTTGTGTCTTGCCATATAACTTGCTAGTATGTTTGACTGCTTAATTATTCCATAGTGCTATAACTTGGCTAGATGTATCCATGCAGTACATTGGTCAAGGATCTTACTGAAGTCGAGGACTACTATGTCATGCTGCTTGTCTCTTTTGAGAGATAAAGACAGGGTAAGCAAGAATCTGAATCCATGCTTGTAGTCAGGAAGGATAAAGTACTGAACAAGATGCTTCATGATGATGTTTACATTAATGTTCTTTCACACTACAGCATACAGTTTACTGGTAAGAGATAGTGGGGCTCCTAATTGCTGGTATTATAAAAAAAAAGTATAATGTGTTTGAAAATGAACAATATATATTCTGCTGAGTTCATTCAAAATCTGTTCTAAAAAGTGGTCACTTTCTGTGGTCAAGTGCTACTGGCAATGTGAGCCACAAGGTTCCACAAGACAAGACAGTAGAAAACTGAGCGAAGCAACAAAGCCAAGTGAACCCCACATGGGATCTAGGACATACATGACTGACAATTTTAAGACTACTGATAAACACAATGAATAGTTCAATTAATATGCAGCAAATACACGAATCAATTCTGAATGTGTTGACTGATAGATAAAGGCCTTGTCAACTTTGATCTGACACCCCTGTTCCATACCATGTTCTTCATCAGCTTGCTATACTACATTATCTTTTCAAGAGCACATGAATGACAGTGAATATAAATGGTAGCAACATGACTATTCAGAATTTCACATTATTATTACCATGTCAGTGGATATTTAACCTACTTCCACAACAATTATACTGGCTGCCATGTGCAGCCTATCATGTGCTGAAAAGTTACATTAAATCCAAAAAACCAAAACCAACGAGTCCCACATGTCATGCAGACATTTGGTGCCATCTCTTTAAATGCAATTTTTGAGAGTTTTATTACACATACCTTAAATGGGGTCTATTAAAATTTTTGCTGTGATCCAGTGTATACCAGACTGAATATAGAAGTGCCTTATAACATAATGTATGTACTGATAATGATTTGACTCACTGTCTGGTTTTCTGAATACACCATTAGGTTTTGTGATTACAACTAAGTTCAGATCACTCTGCAATCAGGAATAAAGATATATTGGTGAAACTACACATGGTAAATTTTATAACAATATTTTTGTTACAATCAGTAGTCACCTATATGACCATGCTGACATTCAATTAAAATTACTTCAATGTTGCATAGTTTACAAATTTCTTTACTGGTTTCCTTTACAAAATAGTGGAAAACATCACAATGACAATATATGGTCAACATGATTGACTGCCGAGCATAGTTCTTGATGTTGCATGGTAAAAAAACTAATATTCAAATATTCGCGAAAAAAGAAATGTATTCTTATTGGAATGTCCTGATAATCATATTCCTACAATATATAATGTCCACTCTGATATTTATGATGTGGGCTGTCGCGCTGGTAACTGGTCGCTGGCGGACTACTCTAACCACAACATACTCAAAGTAATGTAATCTTACTCAAATGGGTAAATTCAATGCAAATGAACAAATAAATACTTTTATCTTAATATATGCATAAATGTACAAAGAAAATACACAGTCTTCTGCAGTTTTTGGGATTTAAGTCAAAGGACACAGACACTTGCCAAAACAAGAAATACCATACGAATATGATGTTTTGATTACATCGGCTCGAGAGTTTGTTTTAAACTTACCCTCGGAGTTTTCTTGTCAGTATTTCTACTGACAAGAACAGGGTTGTCATACTTCACCAAAGATGCGTTTGGAGGAATCATTTTGAGCTCTTAAATGTGTCAAATCTGTTCTATACCCTCTCTCTTATTTCTTCCACAGCCTGCGTAAATTTACACTGCCGTCATGGAAACAGTGAACTACGCATGCGTCAATATGATCGAGAATCTCGTTCACTTCCGGCGAGAATTACTTTCATCAACAATGTCGAACACCAGATGGGAAGGTAACTTTCTAACATAGTCTCTTTATACGGGCCTCTTAGCTCAAAATGAGAACGAATAATGTTTTAAAACCTGAATACTTCACATACATGTATTATATACGTTTGATTTAATGCACGTACTGTTACGTTTATGTAAAATTTAGCCTCTGTTATTACGATACCTATTTTCGTACAAGCCATCCGATTTCGTTAAACTTAAGTTTTACCGAGACCCTTTACGAATTGTATCCCGTCAAGATTTGACGAAATAAAAGCTCACTATTGCTAAAATATGGTTTAAAAGGCGTTGAGTTTAACCTACATACCCTAACTGCACTTTGCATGGAATTATCTCGTCTCGAAAAGCTTGGGTCTAATCAGCGTCAACCGTTAATAGCATGAACCAATCATTTTTTTTATTTGAAAGATAACTCAAATTTTGTACACATGTAATACTAGTAGAAAGAAGCATATAAAAGTTTATTTTATGAAAATATGTCCGAAGTTGTATTTTTTATGAATTTTTTTTCAAACAACGTCAACTTAATACTGTTTTTGAATTAATTATTTTTGTGCCAAAAAGTGGTACCATACCCAGCATTTTTTTATTTGTAGAGATATCAAAACCAAATTAGACACATTCAGAAAGATTATTTAGCTGTTTATAAAATGCTATGTTTTTTTAAATTTGGACCAAAAATAGATTTTCTAGATTTTTAAAAATATATTTACAATTAACGTTATAGCAATTTTTAACAGCTCTTTTGGTTAGATTGGGGCAAATGAGCTAGAGACACAAAATTGTAATATGGAGAGATAACCACATTAATAACCACATAAATGTTGCTTCACATAGACTTTTTGTGAAGGAACATTTTAATTTACAGGGCCTGTATTCAAAGCATGAGAAAATTATGACAAAAAGATTTGAACTGCCATTGTTTCAAAATTTGCAATATTAGTACTTAACAATCCATGGAAAAAGCAAGCACATCTTGTTCAAGACATAGAAACAGTTTTTCTTTTACACTGTGTTTGTCTCCCTCTTATCTGACAAAAGTTGTCATTTCATACTAAGCATGTCAGTACGCAAGAAATGCAGTATTCAGTAAAACCTGTTAATGGACTTTTTTCTGTTTACAGTGGGATACATAAGTAAGGCATTTTTCCTTTCCAAAATACTAAATGTGACAGCTACCAACCATGCTAAATACTCTTTTAATTTAAATATACCCACACACCAAAGGTCAGAATGAAAGTTTCTTTTGACACCACTAGGGCTTCCCTTGCCTTTAAAAACAAAAAAAAAAATTAAACAGCAATGTAAGTGCGGAATGTTCAAAATAATGTTGATTTGTGTCTTCTCATGCCACAATTACATACAGAATACTATGAATTTGTTTAACCTTTCATTCACCCTGGAATATTCAACCATCAAATGTTATTCAATGCTGAAACATAATGTCAGTGTCCAAAACACCAAATGTCTCAGGCGGCCGCCATCTTTGAAATATCAACTTCCGGTTTGCATACATACAACCCCTCAATTGAAATCAAAGTAAGTTCAAACACTTTACGGTAATTACACATAAAATCCCTGAAGGTATATATTGTTCATTGATTGCACTTCAAAGCTGTTTCTAAAATTAAATCAGCGCAGAAGCTCTTACCATGGAAATCAAATTTCTGACATTTTCAAAATAATTGGAATCCTTGATTCCATCATGTTTTTGCACTACACTACAAGTTTAATGTATCAAGAGTTTATATTGGATGTTAATTTTAAACAGCCAATGAAAATAAACAGCATAATAGAATACCCCTGAGAGGCCAGTCAACGTGGACATGAAAGTGAGGCTGCTTTTTTTTAGTGTGGTAGGAGTTGTGTCCATCGTTGGTTCATGCTACCGTTAATGAATAGAAGTATATGTAATTCATAATGAAGCTTATAGAGACTGAATGTCCAATTTTTGGAATGTGTGTGTGTGGTTTTCTTTTCTTCTTTTAGTTCAGAATAGTTTACTGTTGCATTGACTGATGATACTGAGAGACAGAGTTCATGCACTATGGCAAGGATGGCGCTGGCTTTGAAAAAGTTGTCGGCAAAAATATCACCAACCTCAATATTTTGTTGCCAATTTTCAAAACCTGTCGCCAATTTCATAATACAGTAGTATCTGTTTATCTCAACATCCTTGGTACCAAGGTAATATTGTCGACATAAGTGGATGTTTAGATAAGGAGGGAGGGCTGAAAATAAATTGAAATTTGTCATACAAGTGAAATTTTTAAGAGATGACCTGTCGTCAGTGACTAGGATTTACGCAGAGAAATAAACTGGAAATTTTGATAAATGAAGACAACTAGTCTGAAATACCCTGGTAAATTGACAACTTACATCTGTGTAATAAGTACACTCCACAATGTGTTAAATAATATACATGCAGGGGTCAAGCTAGACTTAAATTTTAGGGAGAAGTGACTTCTCCTTTTCGTCAGAACAGGGAGAAGTGGAAGCTAAACAGGGAGAAGTGAGACCAAAGCAAGAAATGTGATATATATATATATATATATATATATATATATATATATATATATATATATATATATATATATATATATATATATATATAGCTGCATTATCTTATTTTAATTATGTGCTCTATTTCTCAGTATGCTTTTAACAGTTTTAAGCAATGCCTTATTTTCAAGTTGAAAAATATGTGTTATATGTTTATTATCAACACATTTTGTACGTGTATAAAAATTATTATATTCATACCCATTCTATTCATACTTGTAGTATATGTGTGTTTGATTGAGGTAAATGCAGTATGTTTTGGACATATGACTTAAAAAGCACATCAGAAGCTATACTGTAATTAATTTTAATTGATGCTAGTAACAAGATTAGAGTCTTGTAATTGCAAGTTGGTAAAAATGCTTAATAAACTACCACTTAATTATTTTATTTCCTACAAGTTTTGTGTAAAATTGCAGTCAAAAAGATTTCTAGCATTCTTTGAAACAATCCCTAATACATGTACATAGGAATAAATGCACAAGTGACTTCAAACCATACTCTTCGTCCTGATTACATTGTTCCAGATAAAACATTACTGTAACTATTCATAGACAACACACTGAAGCACTAAAGTCGATATATAACTAAACTGGACCATTTTTTCCCCTAACCGAAACATCCAAGAACACGTATTGCACTATGCACGTACATCTATTTGTAGAAAGAGGGCTTTTCTTAATATAACTACTCTTTCTTGCTTCGTTACAAAAATTCATTAATAGGGCTGCACATTTATGGTTGTATTATTTGTCTACCTACTGGTAATAACGATATGCATTGGTTAAATAGTATTTGCCTCATTACTATATATATTTTTTGTATTTTCACGAAAATTAATTACGGTATGTCAGAAAACAACCTTGACATTGCAGCATTGTTTCGAATTCCACAACAGAGATTATCACATGTTTCTGACCTACATTATTAAATATTTAGGCTAAATCTCCTATCACATAATATTTAAACTTTGTTTTCATTATATTATATATTTTCCTGAATCTGTTTGCCAATTATTTACGAATACAGACATTTTAATGAAGTGGTATATCATATATGCAGTGATGTCTGCCATTACAAGTTCATTTACGGTTTCAAACTGATTTTATAAAGAATATATGCAAATACGGCCATTAAAATCTCCATTTATACATTAAAAAAAGAAATAAATTAGAAAACGGTCTTCACCGATCGTATTTTTTAAAAGCAAATTACTATTTGCATATTGATGTTTAAATTTCTAAACAGAATTTGGTATATTTTCATCATCGCACAGTATGCCCAACTTCATGAAATCAAGCAGTGATATCTTGCTACGGAAAGGGTTAATGGTCAGCTAGCTATTAAAACTTGCATGTGAATGTGCAAGAATTTCTTTGTCTCCGTAAGCTGATTGGTATCAACACCACGTAAATACATTTCAACTTTGGTTACAACAGTGCCAGAACTTACTGGCAACAGCGAGAGGGCATCTCAAAAGTCATAATCTACAGCCATTTTATGTCTGAAAAATCAGAGGGCAAAGTCGTTTTCGCTTTCCTAACAGAAGAAAGCGAAGTTTACATTTCTCAGGTGACTTTTTCGCCCACTTCGCCTGGTAGCGTGACCCCTGTACTTGCATATGAAAAATCCATGAATTTGAGTATTCGATCATATGTTAGAAATTCATCTATCAGTGAAATCCCTTTAGAAAATACAACTAAAATGTATACATAAAAAATTATAGTCCTCTTTTGATCTATATCCCATTGTCAATAAACATGTTTCCCAAAACAGTTCACTTTGATATTGTCCTAGTAGCGTGTGGCTGTATAGTTATTTATATGCTACATGTACATTTACTTAAATTGGCCTAGATTTTGATCAGCCAGAGACAACTACCATGATGCCGAGGCTATCAAGGGGATGAGGCTATTCATAGGGAAATGAAACTTGAACAAATTAAAAAGTTTAACATTCTTGCTAGATGTCTACCTTCATTTATGGCCAGATATCTGTTGTTTCAAAATATTGGAACTTTAATTTGGGTTTTAAACCGCCAATGGTAGCAATCGTAAGCAGGAACTTTTTTGTTGCAAACAGAAAACTTTTACTGCACAATAAATATGTTCCAATCACTGAAAAATGAAACAATGCTTTTATTTAAGTTTGTTGCAGACTTCCTTTGATCAAAGCCTTCAGCTTGCTCTGATGCAGGTTCATGTGTTATTGAAGGTGCTGCTAAAGGCACTCTTGGAAGGACCAAATAAATGCCCGTTTTTATTACTGCAGTAACATCAGATAATTGTAAAACATTGACGGAGAGGGAATTTTTTTTTTCATTTGCTTAGTATATATACAGAACGATCGATGCTTCAAAGGTAATCAGTGTTCTTTGAAGTTTCAGCAAAACTATTTTTTCTAGTACATTTTTCAAAAAGGAAACAAATTGCTGCTGTCTAATAGATTGTCATTCCGTTTCTATGTTAAGAGGTGGTCGATTGTAGCTAGTCAGGTAGCATAACAACTGTATTTACTGTATATATTGGGACATGATAAAATAATAATTTTTTTTCCTGTCCCAGAACTTACGGTGAAACTTTTTTTCACCCAGGTCATATGTCCTAACACTTAAGAAACAAAATTAATTTGTATTGCATTTGTGCTTCCACCCCACCCCACCCCCACCCTGCATGTTGCAATAAAATACCATAGCTAAACAAAACGCTTATTTGATAATAAAAAGAAAGAAACTATCCTTGTATTATTATCATTTATTCCTTTTTTTTCAACATGAGCATTAGAGATTTTAGTGTTTGGCAATATATTTGTAATTAAAAGTTGAATAATATAATTAGTATTCAATATTTGTATTGAATCACAATATTTTGGCAGTAGTTAATATTTATTGTTTTACATCCCAGTTAGCAGTATACGCTGTTCTGGCAGTGTTATATGGTGTTGTGCAACAAAAAGTAATAAATAGAGGTATCGTGCACACCAGTCAATTTTCCTCTGACTAGCATTGGGTTTGTGTGAAATTGTAATATATATTGTGTTCCCATTTTGCAATTGAGCTTCCAAAAGAGGTAGGGAATGTTATCAACAGTAATTTAAAACAATCATATTTGAAAATATACATTTATTTCTGCCATTTAAATATTTGTAAAATTTCAGTACTAAAGAAAATCAGAACCAAAGATATTATAGCATAGAATGCTTATATGAAGGGGTACTGGGCCTCAGTACATTAGTATGGATCTGTAATTTTATTATTACAGAAATGGTCATCCATTTCACATGATAATTCTGTTTATGTGAATTTGTTTGTTATTGGAACTTTAATGTTACTTCTATGAATATTCATAAATCTTACTGTTGAATTGTTTCTGATCGCTACTTTTATTTAAAGGTCTACTAGAGTGTAATGCACACTATATATCAGAATGTTTATTTTTTGCTAAATAACTCAGAAATGTGCATTAAAAATGCATATTTTAACTCACAGAGAAGAAAATGAAGATAATGTGTGCATTTATCGATGTTTTACCGAAAACGCTCTGAAAATATTTGTATCCTTCCGGTGATAATAGGATTTCCAGAAGTGACATACTGTCAGGAAATCCCACATGTTTAGCATATGTGGTGATGATGGCTGAATCTAGTAATGATTCAAGCGAATTTACGGCAGATTTGTCATGCTCATTTTTTTCATGTGAGGAAGGTGAACTCCATGAAGATGGTGAACGTAGTGAATCTTATAAAGATTCTGCTCGCTGAGGTTAGACAGTACCAATTTAAGCCCAAACGACACGAGAACGTGGACAAGGACCCTAAAGAGAACATAGGGCGTAATGAGGCTGAACAGTACTTGGGCTATTCATTCTGGTAATTACTATTATCATAATGGCAATTATTATTATTCTTTGGTTAATGTTATTTCAGTTTCATAATGACAAGAGAAGGGCATGAATTTGGGCAAAACTTGGATGTCTTCAGAGCAGATTGTCATGTGGGCATGGTTCATCAGTAACTAGTGGTGTTAAAAGTTAAACACTTAAGACTCAGACTGTGAGAGGTGTAGAAATAAATACTTTATTAACTTTATGACAAGTTTGTTGTTTTAAACAGTGATGAAATGCAGACACCGAATGTACTTTGGGTGTGATTGTTAACTACCCTCCACAGATAGTAAAATTGAAGAATTTTATTAAAAAGAAAAAGTAATCATAGACCTGGTGTATCAAGATTTTTAGCAAGAATATAATTTCTCTGTGTGTCTAGGTGTATAATACTAGTGGCAGAGGAAGTATAAAAATTTATAGGAAAACAAATCTTGAAAATAATATATTGCTGATTAAATGTTCATTATTGTGGTACAAAAGTCTAACCATGCATCACATATACATATATTTCATACTTTAACATGCAAGAACTTCTCATACATTTTACCCACAAGTTGGCTATCTAACACAATAATGAATGATGGAGTGTATTTACCATGTATATTGGTGTACCTGTGGAAATTGCAGCAGTTAAAGAAATAGTCGAGAAGTGTATATGCTGTAAAGAGATTATGATTTTGAATAAGACTGAGGAGGTCAAGGTGGATTGTATCATTGATCATCAAGATTTCATACAGTTTGCTTGGATGAATATGTCCTGGAAGCAGCATACTGTGCCTACATTCAGCAATATGGAAATTGCAAGGAAATCCTGTCCGAGTACATGAACACTTGTAGGCAAAATATTTCTTACAGTAGTTATGGTGCCACTATCAGGGTCAATTTTGGGACAAGTGATTGCTTTATACACATGTGAAAACTATACTTAAAATTCCTTTTAATAAAATCCCCCCTTTATTGACAAAATGTGTCAGCACTGTCACTTTACTTGAGTGTGGAATGTTTACTAAACCTTTCATTTTAATAATAGATCCTGCTAAAATCATTCATCCATTGTCTTGGAAATTCTTATGAAAAATTCTTTAATCCTCTATAATTTCATTTCTTGAACAGATTCTATACTATGACATTAAAAACATTGCTGTCTGTTCATGTTCACTTTTGATTCATTTATCTTCCTAACACTGGTTGTAGTAGAATCTAATTTTATGCTAAAGGCATTGACTCTGAAAACATGAAATAAGTAACAGAAAACCGGGATACATGAAATAACATAACTTTATTCAGTTTAAAAATTTGCTGTATATTCTATTTTCAGTCATAATAGATACATGGCTGCATAGAGGTAGCAATAACCGTCTATCAACTGACTCCGGCTTCCTGACCACTTCCTCCATCACTGCCATCATATCTTCAACATAGTCTGAAGAAAAAAAAGATTGTTACCCCAATAATTCAAGAAACTGAAAAATGTCATCCACTGCCTATATTCATACTGACAATTTACCAAAGAGAATTAATGGAATTGGAAACAAGACTTAATTAGTATTCAATTTAACATATATATAAATCATAGTTTAATGAATAATAATAATAATAATAATTTTTGTTGTGATATGATTTTGAATATGTACTACAAAAGAGACTCTTGTATTAGCTTCGTTTTGATTAAAATCTTTCAAGTTTGAGTTGCTTTGCTTGAGTTAGTTTCTCCCTTCTGTGTGTGTATTATGTACAGGGCAGGGGAGGAGGGGGCTGACTGTATTCCTAGTGATATGTTCACTGTCCAACTTTAATATAACTTTAAACATAGAACTGTTATATTACTATATGTGCTTGTATACGAGTTTTATCAAATGGTATCAATCAGGGTAGTATAAATTGCAATATCTACATACCCTTGGCTACATGTCACACATCATAATAGTGTGTGGCTCTCATATTCTCTCTGATCCATTTCTGTATCTGAACATGCCTGTCTGTAATAAGTGTCCACCTCCACACTGTGGTTCTGCAGTTTTTTATGGCTCTAGAAATTTCCTCTTTCTCCATGTCATAACTACTCTTTACTTCATTGTTCTGAAGAAAAGAGAAGAAAAAAAAACATGTTGAGCAAAATCAACAATACTTCTATTTATTGAAATGTGACATCATCTGAACATAGCTTAAATGTGTTTACCAACATTTTAAAAAAGGACTTAATGCATGAGTAACATTGAAAAAAGTAAGCTCATTTTTTTGCATGAGTGTCATGTATGAATGCTGACAAGTACATGAAAGTTTGCAATGCCTTTGCTCCTTCTCTTTACTTGCTGGACATTTACTTCACAACCTGTGTAATAGGTAAAATTTTAGACATGTATTCTGATCATTGTGGTTTTCACACAGATGAGGATTTTTCTCAATATGTGTATCAATTAAAGTGTCTCATTACTAACTAATAACAAGTTCACAAGTGCTTGGTCTACCGAGTCAAATGCTTATATAATCATACTAAGCTTAGTTAATACAATGTTACATGTTTCGTTTGCTTGTTTGTTTTTTCTTAAATATTCTATCAGTCTGACATTGAACAGCAATACTGCATGATGGTGTATCTAGTCCCTGTAATAAGAGTATGAAAAATGTGTTTCATGCCTTTGCAGTAGATACTGAAGTCACACATGAAGTCTTTTACATGTCTGAACAATAGTTGACAAATGCACCAAATCTTTATGCTTACTTTTACAACTAAAGGTTGATCATAAAATTTGACATATTACCAATATATTGTAGTTTTTCCGCAATAAAAAAAATACATAACTTAATTATTGACTCATATGCTGATACAATTTGTGAGGCCTTAGGAATCGATATCAACTATGAAGCTATACAAACCATGTAAACAGGGAATGAATGGAA